>CM039506.1:45877053-45902120 GCA_022432975.1 Begonia masoniana
AACACTAACTCTGACAATCCTCACCTCCATAATTCTGGTGCAAGGAAACAAATCTGCAAAACTCCATTAAAAAAGCTCCTCTACCACAAAGGCCCCAAATGGGCCAACTCAGCATCCGATACCGTTCAAGTTTAAGCCCCGCTTAAACTTGAGAGACTTGCTTGAGAAGAAATCGCATCTCTTCCTCCATGATATCACTGAACTATCAGGGTTGTCGCAACGAACTGCATCTGAACATGTTGAAGACTCTACAAAGGAATCGTTACCCTCGAACACATTCAATACATAATCCACAGTTTCATCATATCGTCTCGAAGTTTTAACCTTCCACATGGTTCTGCCTTTGACAATACCATTATGACGTGAAACTAAAACTGGTGATTGAATATCTGTAATAGGCTGACTCACCGGCTCTGATGTACCCTCAGATCCCAACCTGAACTTCACCTGAGAACCTGACTTCTTCCGAGTCTTCTTAACCTTTCTCTTTGAAGGTGAATTCGCAAACTTTGCAGCCTTATTACCCACCACATTGACTGTGGAATCCGCGATCTTCGCGTGCATCACATATAATGAGGAGCATTTTTCTCCTCTCGCCACGATGAAGGAACCTCATGTAAGCTTCCATTTTCCATCACGAAAAGTGTTGACAAACCCTTCATCGTCGAGCTTGCCAGTCGAGACCAAATTCTTGTGGATGTCGGGGATGTGCTTCACACCTCTCAAAACAAAGGTGTTGCCGATGTTGGTCTCCAAACGCACATCTCCCATACCAATGGCTTTTGCAACGTCACTATTTTCCATCCTCACACTTTCAAAGTCTCCCAAAGTGTAGAACGTAAAGAAATCTCTCCGCGAAGTGGCATGTATTGAAGCGCCACAATCGATCACCCAACTTGTATCTTAGCAATCAGAATTTACAACATCCTCGTTGTACACACTAAAGAACTCTTCGGTGGTTGTGTCTGTCTCCTCGTCTATGTCACCCTCTTCGAACATCTTTTCCTTTCCTTTGGCATTCAGATTCTCCCGAAGAAACTTATCACAAAATCTCTTTATGTGTCCTTTCTTACCACAATAATAACACTCAAAGTTAGTGTGTTTTTCGGACTTCCTCTGACTTCGCTTTCTATTGCCCGGACCTTTACTTTGACTTCTGCTTCTATTTTCAACATTCAGAGTTGAGTCTGTTGATGTTTCACCAGAATCAATCTTACGAACCTCCTCGGCAAGAATACGATCCCTCACATCGGTGAATACCATTTTAACACTTCCAACTGAGTTACTAACTGCTGCCCTCATGGGCTCCCAGCTATTCGGTAGAGATGCCAACAAAATTAGGGCACGAACCTCATCCTCAAAATCAATATCCACAGATAGCAATTAATTCGTATTGAATTTATTCAGATGCGCTGTGACAGAAGTTCCATCAATCATCTTCAGATTAAAAAGCTTCTTCATAAGAAATACTTTATTATTCACAGATGGTTTCCCGTACATATCAGATAGAGCCTTCATCAGACTCGTGGTGGTCTTCTCCTTCGCCACGTTGTGAGCAATGCTTGTGGCTAACGTCAATCGGACGACTCCCAAAACCTGTCTATCAAGGAGATTCCATTCACCGTCTTCCATCTTCTCTAGTTTCGCACTCAAAGGAAGATGAAGTCTTTTCCCGTACAAGTAATCTTCGATTTGCATTTTCCAGAATGCAAAATCTGTCCCATTGAATTTTTTAATACTGTGTCCAGTGCTATCGGCACCTGACATTGTTATAGCAAATCAATGCCCCAAAACAGATATTTTTAGATTAATTATTCAACCCAATAATTAATCTCCACAATATCAGTAAATCCGCTAAATAAATTATCTGAGCCTGAAAATATCTGAATCAATAACCTTGCTCAAATATTTCTCCAAAAAATTGCTGCCTTTTAAAATCAGAATAAATCCCGTAAAATATTCTGAACTAATAAAAAAAATCTCCCAATAAACAGATATTTTCCTGATTAATTCCTCAAATCGACAAAAAATATCTGCTCCCTCGCTTAGAATAACCCTGGCCAACTAATTGATCAGCACCATCACAGAAATTTTTCCAAAAATTCTAATATGCAAAAAATTTCTCAATCAATCAGAAATTCTTTCACACTCGAACGTACTCTTCCAGAGAAATCAACTATTTTTTTGAGATATTTTCTTTTCAACAGTCTTTGCGAGTGAGCTGTGAAGTATCTTCCTTAGTCCGGGGCCAAGCAATTTGTCACGACCCTATTACTGTACCCGTATTTCCGTAATATTTTTTTTTATCCTAACATCTTTAACTAAACTCTAGGCGGGATCTAAACCGAAATTGAAACCAGAATCGAAATCGGAATTTAAAATCTAGATTAAAACCATTTAAAACAAACATAAAACTATTTAATAAAATAATTAAAAACTATAACACAATTAAAGAAAACAGAACAAATAAAAGGGGAGGGCAAAACTGTCCAACCCGTGACAAAAGGGAGCAGCGATCACGCTGCACATTGCAGCGCACGATCGCTGCATGTTGCAGCGATCAGTCGCTGCAAGTGCTCCTCGCACAGCGCCCGATCGCTGCAAGTGCTCCTCGCACAGCGCCCGATCGCCCTCATCAATTTGTACAGCGATCGCAGCAGCTCTTTCTTCTCTTCTCTTTTAACACCAATACTCTCTAGAATACGTGATTCCAGAGAGCAATCCAGAGAGCAGAACACTTTAAAAAAATGCTCTCTGTAATCTAAATTCATACACTTCCATACATTCTCATATCCTCAACATTAAAGCACCGAAACATACACTTCACTTCGTCTGTCACTAAAAACCGACTCAAAACGTATTTAAAACCATGTACATTTTCATGAAACCGAACTGCATGGATATGTTTAAAATCTAAACAAACCTACCTGTTTCAAAATCACCCAAAACAGTTCCAAAACGTTTGAAAGTGTTAAAACGTAATCCTATCAACTACCAGAATCAAGCATTCTATAATGTCTATATTACCAACAGCCCAAAATGTCACAAAGCCCTCAAATTCTATACATACTGTCCCCACGGGTCAGTTAAGCCTCGACTGCGCCAGCACACCACCACAGCCATCCTCTGTCAACTGGACTCAAGCCTCAGGAGGAGGGACATCGTCCTCACCTGCCTCGATGTCTAGGTCACCTACACCATACAATACACTATGAGATGAAATCCCAGTAAGCCTCGTAAATGCAATGCATGCTGTGCGAATGAGTTCATTAATCATGTATGTTTTCTTTACTATGCAATGCTCAATAGGTGTCACCAAGATCCTATCCCTTTAACCGGAGAGAGCTCATCCAGCGGGCGGACTACTCTTTCTAGCTAGAGGCGGGGGGTGCACGCTTACAACACGTACAGCCGTGCCTGAGCCCCACCTCGCGTGACCAATACGCCTTTCGGCCAATACGCCTTTCGGCGAATAAGCCTTTCGGCCAATGCTATGCTTTACGTTATCTTTAAAACTCTGTGCGGAAGTTCATTTTCATGCTTTTCTTTAAAACAAGTGATGCGTGAACAGTTCGATATCTTAAAGTAAACAAACAATAACGTGTACCATCAAGACTGTAAGCGTAAACTATAAACCCCTAAAACCTAGCTACCCAAACCAAGTACAGTTAAACAAACGCATCTCCAAAATTCCTCGAGACGACATTCGACGTACGGTGTAGGCCAATCGGCCAAAGAAGATCACGAGAACTTACCTCGTGTCCAAAGCAGCTCAAGCTCCGTCCACGAGCGTTGTTTGTCTGAAGCAAAACACAATATTCGCCGTTAAAACTAATTTAAGGTACTTAACGTCCAAATAAATAAAACCTTAACTAAAGAAACTTCCTATAACTTTAATTCAATTCATCGAGCTATTCCATTGGACAATACTCGCTCAGCACCTTAAATTCCAATTTACGAGTTTTTCCCTAAATCTCGAAAATTCCTAATTTTTAACTTTTTCACAAATCGGTTTAAATTCGTTCAATAACGTTCAATATATCCTATATATCCTTTATTACGGCAAACCTATTAATTACGAACCCTAAATCGCGTTTTTAATCGAAAACCTAATGAGAAACCCTAACGATAAACTCTACGAAACTCGAATTTTAACGCTCTAAAACTATGGAATCATACCTAGAGCGTTGACCGGAGGAGAAAACGTGAAGGAAACAGAACGATCGGGAGGAAAAACGGAGGTCGAATGAGGAAAATCGTCGGCGGCCTAGAGAGAAAATAGCTCTCTGTCGATTTTGTGAAACAGAGAAGGAGAAGAAGTGAGGGAGAAGAGAGAAAAGTTGATTTTTAATATAATTTGATTTGACAAATTACTAAAATGCCCTTAGCTTTTATTTCTATTTGATTTGTCATTCGTTTCGTTAATCGTCCAACGATTCGACTTTTCCAAATTTCCATATTTCGCCAATAAGTCCAACTTATTATTTGGGATTCATTAAAACTGTCTGTTCGCAAATCGGACCCCATTTACTATTTTTACTAAAACGTCATTTACGTTACGATGGAGGTAATTACTCGGAATATAGCGTTATTATTCCGGAAATTCTCGTAAATTCCTTAAAATTCTTATTATTCGTTAGGATCGTAATGACTCTTTCTTTTCGTGAAACGGATTTGATTCGACATATTTGCAAAAATGTCATCCAATAATATAATAATAATATTCTAAAAATCCGTACGAGCCGGATATTACATTCTACCCTCCTTATTTAGAATTTTGTCCACAAAATTAAATTATACAAATAACTCAGGATATCTAGTCATCATATCCTTCTGTCGCTCCCACGTAGCTTCTTCCACCTCGTGGTTACGCCACAAAACTTTGACCAGCGGAATCTCTTTGTTGCGTAAGACTTTGATAGAAGACTCCAAAATGCGTACTGGTCTCTCCTCGTAGCTCAGGGTAGGCTGTACCTCAACCTCGGTTGCCTCCACAATATGCGACGGGTCTCGCAAACATTTTCGAAGCATAGATACATGAAATACGTCGTGGATACCCTCCATAGAAGCCGGAAGCTGCAATCTGTACGCCAACTTCCCGATCCTCTTCAGAATAGGAAAGGGCCCCACATAACGAGGGTTTAACTTACCCCTCCTTCTAAATCTCGCAACACCTTTGAACGGAGAAACTTTAAGATAAACTTCGTCATCTTCCTCGAATTCTAGCTCTCTCCGTCTCGTGTCAGCATAGTTCTTCTGTCTGCTCTTAGCTACCTCTATACGCTGTCGGATAATGGCAATCTTCTCTGCCATTTGCTGTAGAATCTCTGGACCAACGATGCTGGCCTCGCCAACCTCGTCCCAATATAACGGAGACCTACACTTCCGACCATACAACACCTCATACGGAGCCATGCCAATAGTAGCCTGAAAGCTGTTGTTGTACGAGAACTCAATCAGAGGCAAATATCGGCTCCACGAGCCCTGAAACTCCAGCACACAAGCTCTGAGCATATCCTCAAGTATCTGATTTGTCCTCTCTGTCTGACCATCAGTCTGAGGATGGAATGCCGTGCTGAAATTAAGCTGAGTCCCCTTAGCTCTGTGTAAACTCTTCTAGAACTTCGATGTGAATCTCGGATCTCTGTCTGAGACAATAGAAACTGGCACTCCGTGCAATCTCATAATCTCCTGTACATAGAGCTCTGCGAGCTGATCCATAGAAGACGCCATCTTCACAGACAAGAAGTGGGCCGACTTTGTCAATCGGTCCACAATAACCCATATGCCGTCATGGCCCTTCGTCGTCCTCGGGAGCCCCACAATAAAATCCATGGAGATCTGCTCCCACTTCCACTCCGGAATCGGCAGTGGCAATAACGTTCCGGCCGGTCTCTGATGCTCTGCCTTCACCTGTTGACATACTAAACAGGTCTCAACGTACTTGGCAACCTCCCTCTTCATGTTCGGCCACCAGAAATGTTGTTTCAAATCCCAGTACATCTTGGTACTTCCCGGGTGCACAGAATATGCCGAAGAATGTGCCTCGGCCAATATCTCATTCTTCAGATCCTCGTCGCTAGGCACGTACCACCTATGCCTGAACTTCAGAATACCATCCTCCGATAAATGGAAATCCGACGAGTCTCCCAATGTCATGCTGGATCGAAGCTCCTCACACTCCGTATCATTCTGCTGAGCCTCACGTATCCGATCCAGAATAGTCGGCCTGAGTGAAATGTTGGTGAGCATACTGGACAACTCTGCCACTATCTCAACGTCGAACCTCTCAATCTCAGACCGCAGCGTAACTGACATCGCTGCTAATGAAGGCTGACTCGCAGAAGGCACTCTACTCAAGGCATCAGCAACCTTGTTCGCCTTTCCTGGATGGTACTTGATATCAAAATCATAATCTTTGACGAACTCAAGCCATCGTCTCTGTCGCATGTTCAGCTCCTTCTGCGTAAACAAGTACTTCAGGCTCTTGTGGTCGGAAAATATCTCGCACTGCTGCCCATATAAATAATGTCTCCATATCTTCAGTGCGAAGACCACAGCTGCTAACTCAAGGTTGTGTGTAGGGTAATTCTGCTCGTACGGCTTCAACTGCTGAGAAGCATAAGAAATAACTCTCCCCTCCTGCATCAACACACAACCTAGTCCAACTCCTGACGCATCGCAGTTAATACTGAATCTGACACCTTCAACGGGTAGCGCTAGTACTGGAGCGGTGGTCAATCTCTGCTTTAACTCCATAAAACTGTCATCACAAGCAGACGACCATATAAACCTCTCGTTCTTCCGAGTCAATCGTGAGAGGGGAAGTGCGATCTTCGAGAATCCCTCTATAAACTTCCGATAATAACCGGCCAATCCGAGAAATCCACGCACCTCACGTACGTTCTTCGGCTGTGGCCAATCTCTGACCACCTGAATCTTGCTCGGATCCACAGAAACTCCGTCCTGTGATATGATATGGCCAAGGAAGCTCACTCTGTCAAGCCAGAACTCGCACTTCAAAAACTTGGGATATAGCTGGTGTTGACTCAGAATCTGTAAAACGATCCTTAGATGCTCCTCGTGCTCTTCCTTCGTCTTAGAGTAAATCAGGATATCGTCAATGAAAACCACCACGAACTTGTCCAGATACTCCTTGAAGACACGGTTCATCAAATCCATAAACGCTGCAGGGGCATTAGTAAGTCCAAAAGACATGACAAGGAACTCATAATGCCCATACCTCGTTCGGAATGCCATCTTCGGTATATCATCCTTCCGGACCTTTAGCTGATTGTAACCCGAGCGTAGATCAATCCTCGAAAATACTCGGGCACTCTGCAGTTGATCAAATAAATCGTCAATCCGAGGCAATGGATACTTATTTTTCACCGTCAATTTGTTCAACTCCCTGTAATCAATGCACATCCTGAGGGTCCCGTCTTTCTTCTTGACAAACAGAACGGGCGCACCCCAAGGCGATACACTGGGTCGAATAAACCCCTTCTCTAACAACTCATCAAGCTGAGTTCTCAGCTCTCTCAACTCAGCTGGTGCCAATCGATACGGGTTTTTAAACCTCGGCGCGGAGTTTGGGTAGACATCAATAGTGAACTCGATCTCCCGGTCTGGTGGTAATCCGGGAAGATCATCAAGAAAGATCCCAGAGAACTCTCTGACAATAGGAATGTCGCTCGGCTTTTCTCTGCTGAGCGACTGACAATCAAATACAGAGGCCAAATAAATAGAGCACGCACCTTTAAACTGCTCGTTGACCTTCATGGAATAAGAAATAGGCGAGCTACTCAATCTGCTCATCGCCTGATAAGAAAACTCGGCTTTACCTGGGGGTCGGAAGGTCACAATCTCGGATCGACAATCGATGGTGGCGAAATGCTGCGATAGCCAGTCCATCCCTAAGATAAGATCATAGTGCTCGATGCCCATAACAATAAGGCGAGCATAGAGGGTACGATCCCCAATCGAGATAATATTACCCTGGACTACACGACCTGACTGCATACGCTCTCCTAAAGGTAGCATCACACTATACTCGCACTCTGCTAACTCAGGCGCAAGCCTCAATCTCGACACACAAGCGATAGAAACAAAAAAATGCGTAGCTCCCGTGTCTAATAAAGAAAATACAGGAACGCCAGTAACCAATATAGTACCTGCTATCACGGCAGGCTGATCCTCGTTATCAACATCACCAGGCTCGATAAAAGCGAAGATCCTAGGCATAACTCTCCTCTGATCACTGCCCGACTGATCTCGACCACGCTTCGGGCAGTCTTTAGCAAAATGGCCTGGTTCTCCACACCAATAACATACATTCGTGCCCATCCTGCACTGGCCAGAGTGTTCCTTCTGACATTTAGGACAAACAGGTACCTGAGAAGCAACCTGTACTTGCTTCCCCTTTCCCCGGTCATTACCTCCCTCAAGAGGTCTCTTCACACCCCTCTGCTGCTGCTGGGGCTGTGCTCTGGGCTGCCAACCTCGGTTCAGTGACTGAGGTCGAATCTCTCTGAAGAAGCCCTTAGATGGCTCCCTCGGTCTCGAAGAACTCTGATCAACTGCCTCAATATCCAGTGCCCTGGCCACAATATCGTCATAGGATACATTCCGTACCCCAGATATGGTAAGGCGCATCCGGAACTCCTGACTAAGGCTCTGTAAAAATCGGCGTACCTTGTCCTCGTTAACGCTGACCTATCGTGGCGCGAATCGGGACAATGCCTCAAACCTCCTCACGTACTCGGCAATAGAACCAATCTGCCGCAACTGCATAAACTCAACCATCTTCGCCTCTCGTACGGTATGGCTGAAATACTTGTCGTAGAATAACTCTCTGAATCTCTCCCAGCCCATAATAGTCACATCGGTGGTCGTCTTCACAGTGTCCCACAGAATCGGGCATCTAAAGCTAGGTGGTAAGTCACCAACGCCACCCTCTCTCCATCCTCTATGCTAGCATACGCCAGCATGTCCTCCATGGTGCGAATCCACTCCTCAGCTGAAGAGGGATCAGTGGACTGTCCGCTGAATACGGGAGGCTGGAGCTTCTGAAATCTCTCCATCCCACGGTTGATCGGAATGGCTGTCTCTCGGGCTCTAACGCCCTCGCGGTCTATCAGGGTACCCAGCTGCTGAGACTGCCTCTCCATCTGCTGAGCCTGTCTCTCCATATGCTGAGACTGCTGGGCAATAAAGTCCTTAAGAGTATCAATCGTATCGTCGCGGTCATCTCGGTCGTTTCGTGGATGCACCATAACTATATACTCCTATATAAAAAGTTAAAACAAACACTCTAAGAAATCGAAATAAAACAAAGCTATAGACATACTTACAGTTGATGAAGAATGTTCGCGTAGTGGCTGTGCAGTCGAGCAGTCTACAGAACCGTTTTTAAAACCCGGGGGCTCTGATACCATAATTTGTCACGACCCTAGTACTGTACCCGTATTTCCGTACTATTTTTTTTATCCTAACATCTTTAACTAAACTCTAGGCGGGATCTAAACCGAAATCGAAACCAGAATCGAAATCGGAATTTAAAATCTAGATTAAAACCATTTAAAACTAACATAAAACTATTTAATAAAATAATTAAAAACTAAAACACAATTAAAGAAAACAGAACAAATAAAAGGGGAGGGCAAAACTGTCCAACCCGTGACAAAAGGGAGCAGCGATCACGCTACACATTGCAGCGTACGATCGCTGCATGTTGCAGCGATCAGTCGCTGCAATTGCAGCGCACGATCGCTGCAAGTGCTCCTCGCACAGCGCCCGATTGCCCTCATCAATTTGTACAGCGATCGCAGCAGCTCTTTCTTCTCTTCTCTTTTAACACCAATACTGTCTAGAATACGTGATTCTAGAGAGCAATCCAGAGAGCAGAACACTTTAAAAAAATGCTCTCTGTAATCTAAATTCATACACTTCCATACATTCTCATATCCTCAACATTAAAGCACCGAAACATACACTTCACTTCGTCTGTCACTAAAAACCGACTTAAAACGTATTTAAAACCATGTACATTTTCATGAAACCGAACTGCATGGATATGTTTAAAATCTAAACAAACCTACCTGTTTCAAAATCACCCAAAACAGTTCCAAAACGTTTGAAAGTGTTAAAACGTAATCCTATCAACTACCAGAATCAAGCATTCTATAATGTCTATATTACCAACAGCCCAAAATGTCCCAAAGCCCTCAAAATCTATACATACTGTCCCCACGGGTCAGATAAGCCTCGACTGCGCCAGCACACTACCACAGCCATCATCCATCAACTGGACTCGAGCCTCAGAAGGAGGGACATCGTCCTCACCTGCCTCGATGTCTAGGTCACCTACACCATACAATACACTATGAGATGAAATCCCAGTAAGACTCGTAAATGCAATGCATGCTGTGCGAATGAGTTCATTAATCATGTATGTTTTCTTTACTATGCAATGCTCAATAGGTGTCACCGAAATCCTATCTCTCTAATCGGAGAGAGCTCATCTAGCGGGCAGACTACTCTTTCTAGCTAGAGGCGGGGGGTGCACGCTTACAACACGTACAACCATGCCTGAGCCCCACCTCGCGTGACCAATACGCCTTTCGGCCAATACGCCTTTCGGCCAATAAGCCTTTCGGCCAATGCTATGCTTTACGTTATCTTTAAAACTCTGTGCGGAAGTTCATTTTCATGCTTTTCTTTAAAACAAGTGATGCGTGAACAGTTCGATATCTTAAAGTAAACAAACAATAACGTGTACCATCAAGACGGTAAGCGTAAACTATAAACCCCTAAAACCTATCTACCCAAACCAAGTACAGTTAAACAAACGCATCTCCAAAATTCTTCGAGACGACATTCGACGTACGGTGTAGGCCAATCGGCCAAAGAAGATCATGAGAACTTACCTCGTGTTCAAAGCAGCTCAAGCTCCGTCCACGAGCGTTGTTTGTCTGAAGCAAAACACAATATTTGCCGTTAAAACTAATTTAAGGTACTTAACGTCCAAATAATTAAAACCTTAACTAAAGAAACTTCCTATAACTTTAATTCAATTCATCGAGCTATTCCACTGGACAATACTCGCTCAGCACCTTAAATTCCAATTTACGAGTTTTTCCCTAAATCTCGAAAATCCCTAATTTTTAACTTTTTCACAAATCGGTTTAAATTCGTTCAATAACGTTCAATATATCCGTTATTACGGCAAACCTATTAATTACGAACCATAAATCGCGTTTTTAATCGAAAACCTAACGAGAAACCCTAACGATAAACTCTAGGAAACTCGAATTTTAACGCTCTAAAACTATGGAATCATACCTAGAGCGTTGACCGGAGGAGAAAACGTGAAGGAAACGGAACGGTTGGGAGGAAAAACGGAGGTCGGATGAGGAAAATCGTCAGCGGCCGAGAGAGAAAATAGCTCTCTGTCGATTTTGTGAAACAGAGAAGGAGAAGAAGTGAGGGAGAAGAGAGAAAAATTGATTTTTAATATAATTTGATTTGACAAATTACTAAAATGCCCTTAGCTTTTATTTCTATTTGATTTGTCATTCGTTTCGTTAATCGTCCAATGATTCGACTTTTCCAAATTTCCATATTTTGCCAATAAGTCCAACTTATTATTTGGGATTCATTAAAACTGTCCGTTCGCAAATTGGACCATATTTACTATTTTTACTAAAACGTCATTTACATTACGATGGAGGTAATTACTCGGAATATAGCGTTATTACTCGGGAAATTCTCGTAAATTCTTTAAAATTCTTATTATTCGTTAGGATCGTAATGACGCTTTCTTTTCGAAAAACGGACTTGATTCGACATATTTGCAAAAATGTCATCCAATAATATAATAATAATATTCTAAAAATCCGTACGAGCCGGATATTACACAATTTGTCCAAAACGGATCAAAATGTTAGACTATCGATGGACCGCCATTCATCACTGATAATGTTTGACTGATGAGTCAAATATTTTTTGGTACAATTAATGTAACACCCGGCAATTTTGCCATGTTAATATTCCTTGAATTATTAGACGGAATTAATGGAAATATTTATACAATGTATGTTTTGTGAGTTTTCCGATAGTTTCAATTGAATGTGGTGATTCGTAAAGCCGATTTAAGGAAATTAAATAGTAAAATAGTTAAAAACCAATGGAAGGGCAAAATATAGAAGGAATTAGGTAGGTGGGTGGGAGCCAATGGATGGTTGCCAAATGTCCATAACTTGCTGAGAAACCTACCTATTGTCTCCTCATCTTTTCTCTTCTACGTAAACCTTCATTTTCATCCTCCTCTCTGTTCTCTCTTTCAGGCTATTGAGACAAACTTCTAAAAACCTTGTTTCACCTATTTCTTCTGTTTTCTTCAGCAAAAGGTAATCATCTAACCTAGTTAACGAGTTTGGACAAGTTAAGATGTGAGTTTTGTGGAAGTTAAAGGTTACGATAGTTGGAGTGAACTCACTGTTTTTACATTAAAACACATTGGTTTGTTATCTAAAGGTCTGAATGGAGTTTGAAACTTATTCTACTAAGTTATTAGTTAGCATTTGTAGCTCTGTTGATTTTTCTTACGTTCATGTTTTAGGTCCGTGTATAACCGAGACATTCAAGACTTGCAACTCTACAGCAGCAGGTAAGTTCATACGTATAGGTTTGGCCCTTAAGGTCCTACAATACGGAAGTACTAGGTTTTATGTTGTCGGGATTTCTGTTGGGTAGTTAAATCATAGGTTATGTTTTAGGTTAAGTGTGTTTTGTGTGTTTTGTTTTATATCCTGCTTATTATTTTGTTGCCTGCCTATGAATGTTCATGCATACACGTTTTCTCTGAAAGTCATGAAAATGTTTTCTGCGCACTGTTGGAAGTTAAGAAAGATAAAACCTGTAATGAAATGTATGGTTAAGTGTGGACGAGGACTGATATCCTGTCATGTACTCCTGTTATGTCCTGTTGTGGCATGTATTCCTGTTGCGCCAGCTCTTCTTCTCACTTATACCTTCCTGTCTAATAAAATGTAATGTAATGTAATGTTCATGTATTTAAAAATGTTCATGCATAGCACGTGCATCACTTTGCATTGTATGTTCTTACTGAGCTCTAGGCTCATAGTTGAACTCCCTATTGTAGGTATGGATCCTCTAGAGGAGGACATTGTGCCTCAAGATGATGAGTTGATGTAGTTGGCAGGATGGGCTCACAGGGTGGTTGTTGTAGTCAGACAAAAGTTAACTCTATGAGAATGTACTTTCTGAAGTTATGTCAAGTTCTGTAACATCTTTTGAAGTTTTTTTTTTTAAAAAAAAATATTTGAAGTGTAGGTTCAGTTCTGTACAACTTTTAAGTACTTTTAAAACGACGTATGGAATCTGTATTGATGTCTAAAACCTCTGTATTTGACAGTTATATCTATATATTTTGAAATATTCTAGAACTGTATTGAGTTTTCTCTGATTAGTTCAAGCATGGGTGGTCTCTGGTTTTAGAGCTATCCATGCAGATTGATTTTCTTAAACTTATGTCATGTTTCCTGTTATGTCCGAAAATCATGTTCTAAATCGGTTTTTGAGAATTTGAAACTTTTATGCCATCTGTTTTTATGCCACTGTTCGTATGTCATCCTGTTAAAAGCTCTCAAATTTTGTCTTTAAAACTACATCTTCCGATTACATCCACCGCTGCTTTTTTAAGTTCACATCCACCTGTGAACAGTAAATTTCTGTCTATAGTTCACATCCACCTGTGAAAAGTAAATTTCTGTTTGTAGTTCACATCCACCGGTGAACAGTAAATTTCTCCTTGTAGTTCACATCCACTTGTGAACAGTAAAATTTCTGTTTGTAGTTCACATCCACCTGTGAATAGTAAATTTCTCTTTGTAGTTCACATCCACCTGTGAACAGTAAAATTTCTGTTTGTAGTTCACATCCACCTGTGAACAGTAAATTTCTGTCTGTAGTTCACTTCCACCTGTGAACAGTGAATTTCTGTTTGTAGTTCACATCCACCTGTGAACAGTAAAATTTCTGTTTGTAGTTCACATCTACCTGTGAACAGCAGATTTCTGTCTGTAGTTCACATCCACCTGTGAACAGTAAATTTCTGTCTGTAGTTCACGTCCACCTGTGAACAGTGAATTTCTGTCTGTAGTTCACATCCACCTGTGAACAGTAGATATCTGTCTGTAGTTCACATCCACCTGTGAACAGTAAATTTCTGTCTGTAGTTCATGTCCACCTGTGAACAGTGAATTTCTGTCTGTAGTTCACATCCACCTGTGAACAGTAAATTTCTGTTTGTAGTTCACATCCATCTGTGAACAGTAAATTTCTGTCTGTAGTTCACATCCACCGGTGAACAGTAAATTTTCTTTTTGTAGTCCACATCCACCGGTGAATAGTAAATTTCTGTCTGTAATTCACATCCACCGTTCTCTTTTGTTTATTCGCATCCACCGCTGCCACTGTTCACTTTTATCTTATTCACACCCACCGCTAGCCTATATCACATGATTCTGTTATTCTCTGTAACTTTCTCTCAGTATGCCTTTCAGTCTATATTCCCCGTTTATTTTCACTGCATGTATCTTTATCACGTTTCCTCTGCATGCCCGTCGTCTATCTAGTCTTTTATTTAAATGTTCCAAGTATTCTGATTTCCTTCTGTAATTCATTCAGCAGCCAGGTTTAACTGTTATACCATTTTGATTTTAAATCCAGAGAAGGTTTTCTCTAGCTGTAAAGTTTTAAAGGCTTGTTTTAAAAGTACAGTCTGTTTGTTTAAAGTTCAAAAAAAAAAAAAAATATGTAGTTCCCGCTTTGAATGTCCCGGAGTGATGGCTCCTCGAACTCTGATCGGGTCGGGGGCTGTCACAGTTATGGTATCAGAGCCTAAATCAGGTTTTAAAAGCGATTCTGTAAACTGTCTGACTGCACAACCCGCCACGTGAGATCGCTCCACCAACTGTAAGTGTTTAAGTTCCCGTAAAAGTTCGGTTTATTAAATCTGATTATTGTTTATAGGATTTTCTTATAAATGGAGGGAAAACATCAGGATGAAGCAAGTGGTAGTGCCAGGGCCATCGATCGCTTAACCGAGCTGGTCGGCGTTCAGTCTCGCATGATGGAGTGCATGATGGCTGAAAATGGGAACAATAACCATGCAAACGCTCGACGTGACTCTAGTGGAGAGAGATTCTGGCGACTCCAGCCGCCTATTTTTGATGGATTATCAACAGATCCTACTCATGTCGAGGAATGGATTCGGGCGATAGAGAAGATGTTCAACTATACCGAAGTGGAGGAGAACAAAAAAGTGATATGTGCCTCGTTCTATCTCACCAAAAATGCTGGATTTTGGTGGGACACGGTGCAGTCAACTACCGTGGCATTGAGCTGGGAAGGATTCAAAATAATTTTCTACGAGAAATACTTCGATCGAAGTGTGAGGAAGGAAAAGATGATCGAATTTGCTCGACTGCGGCAATTTGGATCAGTGGCCGAGTATGTTCAGAGGTTCGAGTCGCTATCCCGCTATGCACCTCATTTGGTGGCCACTGACGAAAACAAGGTGCACCAATTTATTCAGGGTTTGAAGTTAGACCTCTTGCGGGAGATTACATACGGGGGTTTTGACGAGGCCCCGTATACGAAGGTAGTGGCCAAGGCTTATCAGTTGGAAGCCTTAGAGGCGAAGTCTCAGAGATATAGAGATACATCAAAGAGAATCTTACGTGATGCCCCTCTACAGCAACAACAATAAAAGGGTCAGTTTGGGCAACCACAACAGCAACAGGACAGAGGTGTTAAGAGACCTAATGAAGTTGCCATTTATCAGGACAAGGGAAAAAGACCTATGGGAGCTCCTCAGCTTCCTGTATGCCCACGTTGCCAGAGAAATCATACGGGGGAGTGTAGGCTCTTTACTGGTCGATGCTTCCAATGTGACAAGGAGGGTCACCAAGTCCGGGATTGTCCGGTGCCTGACACGAGACCGAATCGGGCCGTACATAGAGTTTTTGCAATGATGGAGGATGTTGATAATGCCGCTCAGCACACAGCAATTACAGGTACAATTTCAATATGTGATGCACCTGCTTATACCTTGTGGGACACGGGGGCCACACATTCGTTTGTGGCAGTGGACTTCGTGGTTAGAAAGGAGTTTTGTTGTAAGCCGTCAGATCAACCCTACAGCATTACGCTGCTATCCAAAGAGTTTATTCACTCCGAGCAGGTTGTATGGGGTGATATAGTGTCACTATGAGACCAGAAGTTGTATGCCAGTATTATCGTTATCGGTATGAAAGGATACGATGTGATTCTCGGGATGGACTGGCTGTTTAGACATCACGCCACCATCAACTGTAGGACCGGGCTAGTGTCGTTTAAGCGCCCGAACGAGGTAGAATTCTCCTATCAGGCAATACCAAAGATTCACCGTATGCCTGTTATATCTTCCTTGAAAGCTCAATAGCTGATGAGGTAAGGATGCATTGGATTTCTTCAAAATCAATTCCTTCTTCTTGATTGTAACCCTTAGCGACTAATCTGACTTTGTTTCTTACAACAATCCCATTTTCATCCAATTTGTTCTTGTAAACCCATTTAGTTCCAATAATGGGATGATCCTTTGGCCGCGGAACAAGTTCTCATACCTTGCTCCTTTCAAATTGATTTAGCTCCTATTGCATAGCTAAAATCTAATTTTCATCACTCTTGGCCTCCTCAAACTTCTTAGGCTCTACTTGAGAGATAAATGCCACATTTGCACAGAGATTCCTAAGAGATGATCTAGTCTTAACTCCTAATGTAGGATCACCTAAGACTTCATCTATTGAATGGTTTCTAACGTATTTCCAATCTCTAGGAAGAGCTGTGGATTCATCTTTTACAGGAACGATTTCTAGAGAAGTAGAAGAGAGTTCTAAAGATTTTTCTACTTGAAGGGGATCTGTAGACTTGTCTAAGGAGAGGGAATCCAGTTGTTTATCCAAAATATCATCCTCATCCAAATTGATTGAGGGATGTGGGGTCTCATCAAAGTTAACATGAACTGATTCTTCTACAACTAGAGTTCTCTTATTGAATACCCTATATGCTTTACTGGTAAGAGAATAACCAAGAAAAATTCCAAGATCAGATTTGGAATCGAATTTTCCTAAGTTATCCTTAGTGTTGAGAATGAAGCATTTACTACCAAAGGTTCTAAAGTACTTAACAGAAGGAGTTTTTTCACTCTAGAGCTCATATGAAGTTTTCTCAAGAATAGGTCTTATTGAGACCCGATTAAGTACATAACAGGCTGTTGCAACAGCTTCAGCCCAGAAATACTTAGAAAGAGAGTTTTCATTAAGCATAGTCCTAGCAAGCTCTTGGAGAGATCTATTCTTCCTCTCAACAACACCATTTTGCTGATGGGTTCTAGGGGAAGAGAAATTGTGCTTAATTCTATTTTTGAGGTACAAAAGTTCAAATTTCTCATTTTCAAACTCTCCACCATGATCACTACGAATAGCAACTATGGTGAGCTCCTTTTCATTTTGAACTCTTTTCCTAAAGCTAGAGAATGTATCAAAAGTTTCATTCTTTGACTTCAGAAAGAATACCTAAGTGAATTTAGAGAAGTCATCGACAATGACATAAGTATAGAATTTTCCTCCTAAGCTTGCTATATTAGAAGGACCGAAAAGATCCATGTGAAGGAGTTGGAGAGGCTTAGAAGTAGAGACTGCATTCTTTGATGCAAAAGAACTTTTGATTTGTTTACCCATTTGGCAGGTATCACAGACTTTATCCTTCTCAAAAGATATCTTAGGGATCCCTCTAACTAAATTCTCCTTAGTAATCTTAGCTAAGGTATTCATCCCTACGTGTCCTAATCTTCTATGCCAAGTCTAGCAGTCATTAGAAGAATTCACATCAAATCATTTTTCATCAAAAAATTCAATATTATCTAAATCAATAATATACACATTTTCTTTTCTATATCCTTTAAACAGTATAGAACTAGATGAGCTATCTTTAATTATGCATGAATTTGATTTAAATATCACCTCATAACCTTTGTCACATAATTGACTTATGCTTAGCAGATTGTGTTTTAACTCATCAACTAATAAAACATTTTCTATAATAGGATTGATAGGGTTACCTATGTTGCCGATGCCAACAATCTTGTCCTTTTGGTTTCCACCAAAAGTAACACTTCCTTTCTTCTTGTTGACAACAGCAAACTTAGATGCATCTCTAGTCATGTGCCTTGAACAACCACTGTTCAGGTACAATTGATTCCTTAATGGATACGCATCATTCTGCAAAACAGAAATCAGGTTGTCTTCTTAGGTACCCAAATTTTTTGGGTCCTAGCGTTAGGTCTGGTTCCTTTAGGAATCCAGTGTAATTTACAACCAGCTTTCTTATCGTTTGTTTTTAAAGGACATTCAAAGGATTTATGTCCTACATCATTACATGCATGACAAACAGTAGATTTAACAAAAAAAATTTTATATACCTTATTTTTACTACTCCCATTATATCCAATACCTGCTCTGTCAAAAGTCATTCTTTGATCACTAATCAGCATGTTCAGTTGTTTACTACTATAGGTAAATTTCTGAACAAGATTATTCAAAGTTTCATTTTTTTTTTCAGTTCAGTGATCTCCTTTTTATGCAAGTCCACTTCTTTAGCATGCTTTTCTAATAGACCTGCATTTTGCTCTTTTCAACAAGTTATATTTATTCTTAATCATACTAAATTGCTTAACCAGGTCATTAAAAGCATCAATCAGATCACCATCATCATTATCACTCTCACTATCACTCAAAGTACTAGAGGATAAAGAACTAACCTTATCTTCATGTGCCATGAAGCACAGGTTGGCTACTTCCTCATCTTCTGAAGAAGAGGTGTCGCCTTCACTGTCATCCCAAGTGGCCTTCATAGCCTTCTTCTTAAACTTCTTGGCCTGTGGACAATCTGCCTTCATGTGGCCAGGCTTGCCGCACCCAAAACAGGTAATCTCCTTGTCTTTAGGAAGTTTTTCATTCCTTGGAAAACTTCTCCCTTGCAGCTTCTTCCTATAGAGAAACTTGCTGAATCTCCTAGTGATGAGAGCAATGTCCTCATCATCTTCTTCTACTTCTTCCTCAGATGCTTCATTTTGCTTGAAGAGGCTTTCAGAGTATATCCTTCCTTTTATTTATCTCCTTTTCTTTGAGATCTTTCTTATCATTGGCCCTCATGGTTATCTCATGAGTCATCAGAGAGCCAATGAGCTCTTCAAGCTTGAGCACCTTTAGATCCCGAGCCTCTTGTATTGCTGTCACCTTTGTTGCCAGGCTCTAGGTAGGCATCTCAAAATTTTCTTACCTGTTCTTCACCTGAATAATCTTACCAAGAGCTTTAAGACCATTAGTGATATTAGTAGATCGAGTGAACATAGAACTAATGGTTTCTTCTTTTTCCATAGAAAACAGTTCATATTCATGAACTAACATGCTCAATTTACTCTTCTTTACTTGGTTAGTTCCCTCATGTGTGACTTCTAATAAGTGCCAAATTTCTTGAGCACTTTCACACCCTTGCACTCTATTAATTCTCTTTATTTAGAGCACAATACAGTGTGTTTAGTGCCTTGGCATTAAGGTCTCAATTTCTTTTGTCTGTAGCATTTAGTTCGTGTGAAGCTTTGGGTATCTTAACACCATTCTCTGTTTTACAGCACGTAGGACATTTTCTATGTTATTCCATATTCATAGTCCATAGCTTGAATGTATATTCTCATTCTAGACTTCCAGTAGACATAATCATTACCATCAAAGAACGGAGGTCTATGGTAGACTGGCCTTCTACTGTAGAGTTTGTGTTAAATGCCATGTAAATATATACACAAAGTGATAAACATAACTTAGACAATGATAAACCTCGCGTTGATACCAATTGTAGGATCGAGATTGCCTAAGAGGGGGGGGGGGGGGGGGGGGGGGGGTGAATAGCCTTTTTAAACTTACTTCTAAACTAATTAATTTCTCTCTTATGTTGAAAACAATATTGAAAACATAAATATCAACAATGCAAGAGAGAGAGGAGCGAAGATTGACACCACAGTTTTTATCGTGTTCGGCTAAGCTTGCCTCGTCCACGCTTCCCGGCTCCCCTTGAAGATTCGAACCTCTCCTTCACGGAAAACCAGATCGAACTTCCTTTCCGGGCGTCGATCTACTTGCCTTTACACTTGTAATTGAACTTCCACGGGCGTTAATTAAAGCCCTTTACAAAATTGTGAGTTTGTAAACATCAACTACAATCTAAACTCCCCTAAAGATTAAATCTCAAGTTTAGGTTCGAGAGGAGAGATTAGATTTTCAGAGTAAACAAATTCGGCAGTTCGGCTCAGATAAAAATTAACAAATGTTATTTCTTCGAGCTTCTTCTTCCGGCTTAAAGAAGCTGTCTGATTTCTGCTTCACAAATTGAAGCTGTTTTTTCCTACAATGGAAAAATGTTACCGTTGGAAGCATCCCCGTACGCAAGCAAATATCTTTTTCTCTCAAATTGCTGTGCGTCGTCGCCATTAATTCGGAGTTAAAGCTGACAACGACGTCACTGGTAAGCTCGCGTTATTTTGAATTCGGCGAAGATATACCGTTACTAAACATCTTTATCACTAATCTTGCAGAACACTCTTCTTGAAAGGCTCGCAGATGTAAGCTTTGAACGCATCGCAGATACAACTTGAAATGCTACGGCAGATGTAGCTTTTTGAGTGTCATCGGCAAAGCAACTGAAATGCTACCAACGGCAGATGTAAGCTTTGAGTGTCATCCGGCCGACCCGTTGAAACTTCCATCGTCAGAAGTGTTTGAAAACGCATCGGCAGTAATAGCTTGAAAACGCCATCGGCATTAGTACCTTGGAAAACGCCATCGGCAGGAGTATTCTGTGAACGACTTCGTCTTTTTGTCCGGTTAGGTCGTTTGAGTAGCCTCTGAACGCTTCTTCCCCCCTCCTTTTTTCGTTTATCGCTCGGTAGATTTATTTTTTTCTTTTCTCTCTCTCTGGTCGCTAATCACACACCGAAAAATTCGTTTATTGGTAGAAGCCTTCATTTAAATACTAACTACCCTTTGTCGTTTAGCAATTTCTACTTCACCGTTGGATGTACCCTTGTTAACAATTTTTTCAGGCCCTTTTAAACTAATTTAGGCCCTTGTACCTTAATTACAGTTGTTAGACTACTAACATACCATTCCAAGGCAGTTTCACAGATGAATCACATGCTACGTCATATTCTCATTTTAAAATATCAACATATCAATTACATCTTCCATTCAAATACATCTCAAAAATTAGTTATCTTAAACACCATTTAAGTCATCAATCCTTTCATTACTTCCTCCTGTTATGTCCTATTGTGGCATGTACTCCCTGGTGCGTTAATTCTTCTTCCCACTTATACCTTCCTATCCAGTGAAATGTACTGTAATGTAGTGTTCATGTAGTTAAAAATGTTTCATGCATAGCACGGGCATCCCTTTGCATTGTATGTTCTTACTGGATCTCTAGGCTCATAGTTGAACTCCCTGTTTAGTAAGATCCTCTATGAGGACATTTTACCACTCAAGATATGAGGGAGGTAGTTGGCGGATAAGCTCCTGGAGTGGTTGTTGGCAATCAGACCTAGTTAACTCTGTGAGATGTACTTTCTGAAGTTATGTAGTTTCTGTAACATCTTTTGAAGTTTAAAAAAAAAAAAACATTTGAAGTGGAAGTTCAGTTCTGTACACTTTTAAGTTCTTTTAAAACCGGATGTAATCTGTTTGATGTCCGTAAACCTCTGTATTTGACAGTTGTATCTATCTATTTTGAAATATTCTAGAAACTGTATTTAGTTTTTTCCTCTGATTAGGTTCCAGCATGGGCGTTCTCCTTGGTGTTTAGACTATCCATGCAAATTGAGTTTCTTAATTAATCATGTTTCCCTGTTATGTCCTAAAATCACGTTCTGATGGGGGTGTGAGAATTTGAAACTTGAATGCCATCTGTTTTTTATGTCCTGTTCGTATGCTTCTTGGTAAAATCTTCCAATTTTGTCTTTAAACTACATCTTCCATTACATCCACCGCTGCTTTGAAGTTCACATCCACCGTGAACATAATTTCTACTGCTAGTTCCATCCACCTGTGCACATAAAATTTCTTTGTAGTCACTTCCACCTGTGAAAGTGAATTTCTGTCTATATTTCACATCCACCTGTGAACAGTACTTTCTGTCTGTATTTCACATCCAATGCGGACAAAATTTTTTGTTGTAGCTTCACATCCACCTATGAACAATACTTTCTTTCTGGAGTTTCACCTCACCTGTGACAGTAAATTTGGCTGTAGTTCACATCGCACTGTGAATAGTAATTTTCTTTTGAGTCCACTCACTGGTGAACATTAATTTCTGTCTGTATTCCCATCCACCGTTTCTCTTTTGTTTATGGCCTCATCCTGCCACCTCACCACTGTTTCACTTTGTCTTATTCACACCACTGCTAGCCTATATTACCCGATTCTGTTTCACTGGAGTTCTCTCGGGATGGCCTTCATTGTCTATATTCCTCGTTATTTTCACTGCTGTCTATTATCTGTTCCTCTGCATGTCCTCGTCCATCTAGTCTTTATTTAACTGTTCCAAAGTATTCTGATTTCCTTCTGTAATTCATTCAGCAGCCCGTTTAACTGTTTTTAAACCCGTTTTGACTTTAAATCCATGAAAAGTTTTTCTCTAGCTGTAAACGTGTTTAAATAAAGGGTTTGTTTGGTTAAAAGTCCAGTCTGTTTGTTTAAGTAACAATTATAATAATATAGTCCCATATTTTGATGTCCCGGAGTGATGGCTCCTCGACCCCGATCGGTCGGGTGCTGTCCATTAATGTAATAAATGAATTATTTATAATTTATTATATTAATTATAATTTAATTCGTACCATTATTTTTTTGGACACATAGTAAAAAGCGAAGAATAAGCGTAAATAATGATGTTTCAATTATTTTGGAAGATGAGGACAGAGATGGCTCAATGGCTTGTGGGAAACCTAGAACGTACAAGACCTAATATTAAATTCAGGCAGATTAAATTGAAAGCGACCAAATAATAATATTATTTTTTGAGTTTTATGTTAAAAATTAAAAAATTTCTCTACACACACCTACAAAATCTAAAATGAATTTTAGGACCAAACTTAGTTTTGATTTTAGATGTAGTACAGTATAGTCTTATTCAATACGTATTAGTACAAACGCCATTACTAACAACTATTATTACATCGAGAGTCAAGTGCAATTATCTTTCAATTTATTTTTAATTAATACTTTCATGACATTTTGGGCGGTATCATTGCTTACTGTCGTCACTATTAAAAAAATCACGTGTTTTGTCCAGCTCTTCTTTTTGGGCATTTTTTCAAGAACATTAACTCACGAGAAATCTTTTGACGATTATGACAATGTTGGACATTAAGTTTTGGGAATTTGTTTATTTGCGAACTCTCCTTCGTTAATGTTACATCAAATAATCCCGCTATACACTTAAAGTCAAGGGTTATTTGGCTAAAAGTAAAGTTGGAGGATTTTAATTGTTATTCGCTTCTAGCTTAGAACTCATACCTCTTTAACATAAATAATAAAGGAGGTGGGCCCATATACACAATCAAGGCCCAACTAAACAACGGGACCCAATCAAATGTCTTCGATTACATATAATTGCAGCCATACGCCAAGTCTTTTCAGCTATGGCTACTTTCAGCTTCAGAAGAAACTGTAATTGAGACCACGCACTAGGGCTGCTCCGACGCCGACCTCTTCTCGCCTTTGTTGTTCAATTTTCACTGGCACAATGGTATTTCTTCTATAATAATTGATGTTATTATTTGTTCTTCATTGAGAAACTAAAGGACGTAATTATCTCCTGTGCATTCTGTTAAGGTTTTTTTATGGTAGTGAATGTCATTTGGGAGTTCATGTTTTGTTTCCGTTTACGTTCTATTTTATCTTGTTCTTACTCTTCAGATCCTTCCGGAGAGATCTAGAGAGATATCCAAGTACCTTCTTTCAGGTCCGCATCTGTCTTAACATCTTCGTCTATTGTTTTGTGGTTTTTTTTTTTTTTTTTTTTTTTTTTTTTTTTTTTGCTTTTTTCTTTTTAATACGGATGTGCTTGTCAGAGGGAGTTTTGTTATGCAAATAAGGACTACATTTGGCGAACCTCCGGTAAATCTACGTGCCGAATCTGCAAGTGATAAAGCTTATGCAGATTTTCCATCCAAGGAGTATGTTCGGAGACTTTTCGTGGATGCAACACTACTCTTGTACCCTCACTAATGTGGCATTGAGTTTTCTTCTCAGAACTTATCTTCATCTTCCCTTCGAAATTGTTCCCCCCTCCACCTTTAAAGAAACAGCTAAGCCTGTTGGTAGGAGCCATGGGAGGTCCTCCTGGCGATCGCCCACGGTTAGTAATGCATAGTTACTTGGTTATTTTGTCTTCTTTCTGGTGAATTTTAGTATTTTGTTGATAGGTTCTTGCTAACGTCATGTCTTTAACAACGAACTTAGTTAGTGGATTGTTTTTTATGGAAATTGTGATTTTGATTTCCTATCCGATGGATAGTGGGATTGTTTGTACCAGCGTTTTCTTATGTAAGATTTTTGCTGTTAAATCGTGTCACCTCGCTTTGAGGGAGAGGAGGTTTGGGGATGGAGGGCTACCACCGAGGAGGTCCTCGGACCCGGTGGTGATTTTGGTTGCGAAAAAAGGTGGAGCTCCAGCTGATTACGACGTCATTCGGAGTCCGTTGTCTAGTCCCTTGAAACCACGGCATTCCCTAATGAATGTTCCAATGTGAAAGAACCTCGAATCATTAGCCTTAGTAATTGCGTTTGAGGAAGTATACGAAAGTTCACTTTATCGTTTGCTCCAAAAGCCTGAACTTATCAAGCTAATGAAGTTGACTGTTACATAACCTTTGGTGAGGAACCTAAGTT
>CM039506.1:45902220-45947767 GCA_022432975.1 Begonia masoniana
CAAGACTCTTTGTTCACCCTCTACAACAGCTATGGAAACGGGGAATATTCCACCATCCCCCATCAACTCCAACTGCCGTCAAAGTTGTCCGTGACATTGTCCTTTTAAATGACAACCGTCCAACTAATGATGGGGCGACAACAAGTTATAAATCCAGTCTTACATGCATTCAAACACATATACAGTCGCTTGAAAATTTTGTTCTCCTCGCTATCTGTTGGATCCACACTCACAATGCATGTGCTCCCAGGATTCGACCTATTAATTTCTTCTGCATATGACCACAATTTTTTATATTGCTCCTCTGAACTTCCATCCACCATTACCCGAGCTTTTCTCCTCGCCCTATATGCTACGGACTTCGAGATGTTCACGTTGTAGTCTTCTCTTACAGTTTCAATAATAGACGCAATATTCCACTGTGGGTGACTTCTAAACATACGCAGGTACTCAGATGCTATCCATTTAGATGACGCATGACGACTCTCCATCGTTCGTGTGCATGAGTGCGAGGCTTTCAATGTTTTAATTTTGTAGGTGTCCTCAGCCCGCATCTTTGATGCATAAAGTCTCCATGGACATCCAGTTTTGCATACTGCTTGTAGTTTGCATTTTGAACTTTTCTTGAACCTAATATCATATCCATTCTCCATTGCAAACTTTTTTACTGCGTCCTTTATGGCATGTATCGAATTAAAAGTCTTTCCTAACTGAAGCTCATTGGGAGTATTGATACTTGATGCTCGAACATTGCTCTGTCGTATATCATCACCAGATTCTGTTATTGAGTTTAATTCATCTTCGTCCATACGCTGCGAAACAGAATCTATGGCAATTTCATTATCACTCGCCACTGAATCAACATTTTCGCCCTCTTCATCCCCATCAGAACTTAACACATCCGCATTCCCACTACGTTCATCCCAATCAGCAGCTAACTCATCCTCAGCATCATCTAACTCATCAGCACTACATTCATCCTCATCAGCATCAATTAATTCATTCCCACTATCACTTAAATAACATATTGTACAATTGTCTTCATCCTCCACATAAATCCTAACGTATCGTTTTTCATCCAGTCTACTAACCATCTTCATCACATCCTGGTCGGTTTTCAAGCGCCTCAATCCCTTCTGCAAACTCATTTTAGGAATCACATAAGAAAGAGTCTTCCATGCAATGACTCTAAACTCCGCTAGCATGTCAATAATCACCAAATGGACATTCGATCTCCCTCGCACTTGGGAACAATTTCCTGTTTTCCACCGCTGTACATTAACCTCTTCTTATGTATGAATTTTCCTCCAAAATTAAACTCCATACTAAATTCATCCATATCTTTTACCTGCATTATAGAAAACATATAACAAGTCAACAAAACCAAATAGAGAGTGTAATATCAACAAGCAGCAATATCAACAGAGAGCATTAATCATCGCACGTGCACTCGCCACAATTCAGAATTCTGCAACTCGACAAACAACTAAAACAATGAACCAATATATCAACTACAAACAGAATATTAATCCTAAAGAAAGAGACAGAAAATGGAAGAAATTAAACAGAAAATTAGCAACATGCTTCGGCTATAAAACAACAACTTAATTGCATTAGGATTGACATGATTCTCGGCTAATAATATGCTAATAACAAGCAGAACAATATAACCAAGATGAAACAAGTTTATCCCAATAAAAGCAGCCAAGATAATATCCAAATGATGCAGCAATAAAAGACAGCTTGACTGACTATCAGAACAGCAACAAAACCAGTAAACTCTATCGGCTAGAAACAGAAAAACAGAAATGAAAAAAAGAAACTTAACAACAGTAACAACAGATGATATTTATGCTTTTAAGGACATACCAACCTGCTGTAAAATAAACCAAAACAGAGAGTTAAATAATCAGAAGACGATCCGAGCGACTGTGCGATGCGATGCGAGCCGAGCGACTGTGCTGTGCGATGCGAGCCGAGCGACTGTGCTATGCGATGCGAAGGAGCCGAGCGACGTGCGATGAGAGCGAGAGCGAAGAGCGACTGTCGGTGCGAGGTGCGATGCCGGAGAGAATGGAAACAGGCGACGACAAATGCTTAGGGCTTCGGCCAATTTTTTACTTTGAGCTTTTACATTTTCAATTTTGACTAATTTAACATAAGGGTAATTTGGGAATTAATTAATGCACGTGCGTGGTGTCAAGGTCCGGGCTTGTCCAAGGCATGTTGCCTATGGCCGCCCATGCTGCTAGGTAGATTTATTTCCCTTTTAAGTAATTCTGTTGTACTTTTTTTCTTTCCATTTTTGGCAAGTGACTCCTCGCCCACATAGCATGTCTACTCCTGCTATAGTGGAGATGGTCCGGATTGCTCTTTAGGGGGAGAGGCATGACTGCACGTAGACCCCCCTACCCAACGTTGTAATTTGCTGCTATTCAATCAAGGCTTTTTACACACACTCTTTATACAAACTTTATACTCAAATGATGCTCCTCTCGGTTAATCTCGCTCGCTCGTTGCTTACTCGTTAGACACAAGCTCGCTCTAACGAAGTGGGCACTCGGTGCCGTTGGCACGCTCGTTGGCTGACCCAGTACTAGTGAGATATTGGGTGCCGCACGGTCTCGATACGCCCCTTGAAAGTAGGACCGTGACAGTTGGTATCAGAGACAGGTTGGCTCAAAAATCGTGAGAAATCATGCCGAAGAAGAGTACGATGGAAAGACCTAGTGCACCATCAGATCAACTCGAGCGCCTCGTCGAGTTGGAAGAAGAAATACGGTATCTACAAGACATACCGGATAACATTCGATTCATAGAAGAACGAATGAAGGAAATGTCTGAATTTCCTACTGAGATTGCGGCTATTCACAATAGGATAGACGCCATACCGATTCCAGAGCTGCTGAATCGGGTGGAGACTCTTGAATCCCGACAAGAAAAGGGAAAGGGAGTCGACACGGAAGAAAGTTCCACAGGTACGATAATCGGGGTCCTGGAGCGCGTCGATGAGATCGATCTAGCTCATACCCGATTGTCTGAAACTGTGTCTCAAGTGACCGAAGACTTCAAAGCAATGTTTGATTCTCTCAAGGCTGAGATTGCCGAGATCAACATTAAGCTGAACTTGACTATGAGAGCCATGGGGAGTCAGACCCAGGCTACTACTGCTGCTGAATTTAGTCGAGTGAAGATCCCTGAGCCAAAACCCTTTGGGGGAGCCCGGGATGCTAAAGAAATAGAGAATTTCATTTTCGATATGGAACAGTATTTCAAGGCCACTAAAACAGATGATGATTCGAAAGTGACACTGGCCACAATGCATCTTACTGGTGATGCAAAACTTTGGTGGAGATCCAAATATCATGAAATCAGTGTTGGCGAATGTACGATTGATACATGGGAGGAACTAAAAGACAGTTGAAAGACCAATTCTTTCCAGAAAATGTTGAGTTCAACGCTCGTAGACTTCTTCGAGACCTAAAGCAGACTGCAAGTATTCGTGAATATGTCAAACAATTTTCGGGTCTCATGCTGAACATTAGAGATATGTCAGAAAAAGACAAGATCTTCACTTTCATCGAAGGTCTTAAACCATGGGCCAGAACAAAACTGTATGAACAGAGAGTGCAAAGTCTTTCAAGTGCACTCGCAGCTGCTGAGCGACTGTTTGATTATAATATTGAGAACCCTGGGGCAAAGAAGAATGCTCCTAGTAACTCGAACACCATCAAGTCCCAGAAATCGAACGCCGGAAATGTTGAAAGAAAACCCTTTGTCCCAAGAGAAGGCCATGAAGCACCAAGAAATGCTAACAACCAACGCCCGCCTAATAGGCCTATGTCATGCTTCCTGTGTAAGGGACCACATCGAGTAGCCGAATGCCCGCATAGATCCGCCTTAACTGCCTTACAAGCGTCAATTCAAGATGACAACGCAGTTAAGGAAGTTATTGAAGAAGAAACCACAGAGATTGCTGAAGTTGGGACGATGACGTTCTTATCAGCTGTACAGCAACAGATGGAAGAACTGAGGAAAATCCCAGATAAAGGTCTCATGTATGTGGAATCATTCGTCAACAACAAATCTACTAAAAGTACGATGATAGATTCGGGGGCTACTCATAACTTCATTACAGAGAAAGAAGCTCATCGTCTCGGTTTGAAGTTAGAAAAGAATGATGGTAAAATGAAAACAGTGAATGGAAAAGCAATGCCGGTGCTCGGGGTTGTAAGGAGAGTCCAGTTGAAACTCAGTTCGTGGACAGGACCCGTCGACTTTGTTGTAGCTCGGTTGGATGACTTTGATGCTATTTTGGGTATGGAGTTCTTGATGGAACATAAAGTCATCCCAATGCCTTCAGCAAAATGTTTAATAATCACTAGTAACAACCCAACAGTTGTTCCTGCGATACTGAAACAACCAAATGTCATCAACACAAAGATGCTCTCTGCTATGCAATTCAAGAAAGGGCTGAAACGCGACGACCCAACTTACATGGTTGTTCCCTTGGAGGTAAGTACAAAGAAGGAAGAAGTAATACATCCTGAAATCTCAAGAGTCCTAGAAGAGTTCAGGAGTACCATGCCCGAGTGCTTACCCAAGACATTGCCTCCGAGAAGGGACATTGATCATCAAATCGAACTGAATCCTGGTTCTAAACCTCCTGCAAAAGCCCCATATAGAATGGCTCCGCCAGAACTAGCAGAATTGAGGAAGCAATTAGATGAGCTACTCGAGGCCGGATTTATCAGACCCGCTAAAGCACCTTTTGGAGCACCAGTTTTGTTTCAAAAGAAAAAAGATGGAAGTCTACGAATGTGCATAGATTATCGGGCACTCAACAAAGTCACAGTGCGCAACAAGTATCCCATTCCGCTTATCACTGACCTTTTTGATCAATTGTATAAAGCCAAGTACTTCACTAAACTGGATCTACGATCAGGTTACTATCAAGTGAGAATTGCAGAAGGAGATGAACCCAAGACGACGTGTGTAACAAGGTATGGGGCCTTTGAGTTCTTGGTGATGCCCTTCGGACTCACAAACGCTCCTGCAACTTTCTGCACACTCATGAATCAAGTATTTCATGAGTACCTTGACAAGTTCGTGGTAGTGTACCTCGACGACATTGTGGTATACAGCGAGACGCTGGAAGAGCACAAGGCACACCTTCGTTTGGTTTTCGAAAGGCTAAGAGAAAACCAACTGTATGTGAAGAAGGAAAAATGCTCTTTTGCTCAGGAGAGCATCGAATTCCTCGGCCATATTGTTGAGCAAGGTCGTCTTCGCATGGACCCAGGAAAGATAAGTGCTGTCAAAAGTTGGAAGACCCCAGCGTCTGTCACTGAACTGCGTTCCTTCCTCGGGCTTGCTAATTATTACAGACGCTTTGTGGAAGGATTTTCGAAGAGAGCTGCACCTCTAACGGAACTCTTAAAGAAGGGAGTACCTTGGGAGTGGAACTCCGAATGTCAAAAATCTTTTGCTGACTTGAAAGCAGCTATGATACAAGAGCCTGTACTCGCATTAGCAGATGTCACTCAGCCATTTGAAGTGGAAACCGATGCCTCGGATTTTGCTTTAGGAGGAGTTCTTATGCAGAATGGTCATCCTGTTGCCTTCGAAAGTCGAAAGTTAAAGGAAGCAGAGAGGAAGTACATTGCTTCCGAGAAAGAAATGCTGGCAGTAGTGCATTGTCTACGCATGTGGAGGCAGTATCTACTGGGGTCGAAGTTCGTTGTGAAAACAGACAACAGCTCAATCTGTCACTTCTTTGAACAACCAAAGCTCTCGGCCAAGCAAGCACGTTGGCACGAACTGATTTCAGAGTTTGATTTTAGCTTTGAACACAAGTCAGGCCAGAGTAATCGAGTGGCTGATGCATTAAGTCGAAAGGCCGAATGCGCGAGTCTATGCTATCTATCTCAGCTTCAAGCAAGTAAAGTTAACGGATCATTGAAAGATTGTATTCGAGATAATCTTCAAAATGACCCTGGAGCTCAAGCTGTCATACAACTTGTGAAGGAAGGAAAGACTAGGCAATTTTGGATCGAAGATGACTTACTCTTCACCAAGGGAAACCGTTTGTATGTGCCCCGAAGCAATAATTTGCGGCGTGTCCTTCTGCGAGAATGCCATGATACCCTGTGGGCCGGTCATGCTGGATGGCAACGTACCTATGCTCTCTTGAAAAAAGGATACTATTGGCCGCAAATGAAGGTTGACGTTATGCAGTACACCAAAACTTGTCTTGTGTGCCAACAAGATAAAGTTGAAAGAAACAAGGTTGCTGGATTACTAGAGCCACTGCCCGTACCAAAAATGCCTTGGGAAAGTGTTTCTCTGGATTTCATCACCAATTTGCCGTCTGTCAATGACTTTGAAGCGATACTGGTGATTGTCGACAGATTTTCCAAGTATGCCACGTTCATTGCAGCTCCGAAGCACTGCCCCGCAGAAACGACTGCCCAACTCTTCTTCAAACACATTGTAAAGTTGTGGGGAATTCCTCAAAGCATCGTCAGTGACAGGGATCCTCGATTCACAGGGTCTTTTTGGATCGAATTGTTCAATTTGCTTGGGTCAAGTCTCAACATATCTTCCAGTTACCATCCTCAAACAGACGGCCAAACAGAACGCTTCAACAGCTTACTGGAGGAATATCTACGTCACTTCATCAATACAAATCAAAAGAATTGGCCCAGTTTACTCGACGTAGCACAATTCTGCTTTAACTGTCAGAAGAGTTCTTCAACGGGGATGAGTCCATTTGAAATAGTCTGTGGGAGACAACCCATCATGCCCCACACGTTGGAGCAGCCATATTTGGGGAAGAGTCCAAAAGCGTACAACTTCTCCAAAGAATGGAAGCAAAATACGGAAATAGCTCGTGCTTACTTAGAACGTGCCTCTAAACATATGAAGAAGTGGGCGGATAAGAAGCGGCGACCAATGGAGTTCATGGCTGGAGACTTTGTGCTGGTTAAGCTGTTACCTGAACAGCTTCGGTTCAGAGGAAAGAAGGACAGGCGACTTGTTAGAAAATACGAAGGCCCCATTGAAGTCATAGAGAAAGTCGGAAAAGCCTCCTACAGACTTAATCTTCCAGCGTGGCTCAAAATTCACCCTGTCATCCATGTCAACAATTTGAGGCCCTATCATGCAGACGACGAAGATGAAGAGAGGAACGACATCACCAGGCCAAATATCTCTACCAGCAACAACAAGAACAAAGAAGTTGAAGAAGTCCTTGCGGAGCGGAACGTCAACATCGGGCGACGACAGTACCAGGAGTATCTGATCAGATGGAAGGGACTTGGAGACGACGAGGTATCTTGGGAGAAGCAAGAAGATTTACAAGACTCAGCAAGGGTGATCAAAGAATTCAAGCAGAAGCAAAGTTGACGAGGTCGTCAACAGCTCAAATAGGGGAGAATGTCAAGGTCCGGGCTTGTCCAAGGCATGTTGCCTATGGCCGCCCATGCTGCTAGGTAGATTTATTTCCCTTTTAAGTAATTCTGTTGTACTTTTTTTCTTTCCATTTTTGGCAAGTGACTCCTCGCCCACATAGCATGTCTACTCCTGCTATAGTGGAGATGGTCCGGATTGCTCTTTAGGGGGAGAGGCATGACTGCACGTAGACCCCCCTACCCAACGTTGTAATTTGCTGCTATTCAATCAAGGCTTTTTACACACACTCTTTATACAAACTTTATACTCAAATGATGCTCCTCTCGGTTAATCTCGCTCGCTCGTTGCTTACTCGTTAGACACAAGCTCGCTCTAACGAAGTGGGCACTCGGTGCCGTTGGCACGCTCGTTGGCTGACCCAGTACTAGTGAGATATTGGGTGCCGCACGGTCTCGATACGCCCCTTGAAAGTAGGACCGTGACACGTGGCACGTGCTAATTTTAACGGGTTTTTTAACGGTAGGGTTTGAATTGTAAACATTTTATACGTTAGGGTCTGATTGGGCACAAAACATACGTTAGGTACCAAATGGTCACTGACCCCATACGTTGGACCCTAAATGGTACTTTTCCCTAAATTTAATAGCTTCTCTAAAAACATTGAGTCTTTTGCTCGCAGTCAAAAGTTCAAAGTTTAACTTGCTCCGAAAAAAAGTTGGAGGGTATTTGTAAATTACCTCTTAGGCCACGCGTTAAATCAAACTTTCTCCATTGATTAAAGCCGTAATACAAATGAAAAGTTCAATTATAAATCTATATTTTTATTATAATACTAAAATAGTATAATATATTTACTCTCTTATTTTATAATTTAATCTCACATTTTGACGTGGTAGTTATGTTGGAAATTATGTACCCAAACAAACAAATGTAATAGAACAATTATATTATTTAAATTGATTAATATTATGTTTGCATTTAAAGATCATGCTTTATAAAATTCAGAGAAAATTCCTTAGTTATTTGTGCAAACTTTATATTGGCATATATATTGTATATATGAGGGATATAATATAAAGAATAATAACCAAAACAAGTCCATGACTTATATTTGAAGTATGGAATCTTTAAATAAATCACAGTCATAAACTTAGTTTATCTCATTAAGAATGTATAGTTATATCATGACTATATATGTAGTGACATAAGGTAAATAAGTTTTATATAATATGATTATATAGGACTGTACCATATAAAATTATATTGTTCTTATAATTTTCGTTAAATCTAGAACAAATAACTTTATCAAAATGATGGCATATGTATAAATTCATTGTATTTAACAAACTCTTATTTTATTTTAATTTATTCTTTAATTTACTTGGTAAAATTTTGTATGGGTTACAATTCACACACCTTGTATATTGGGAATAAATTAAAATGAATAGCTGAGAATATTAATATCACAATGAAATCCATTTTATTGAATTCCCTTTTTTTGTTAGTTAAAATATTGAATAATTAGCGCGCAAATTCATAAATTGTTATGAATTAATTATTCAATCAAGGACTAATGGTAGTTAAGGATAAAGATGTAATATGAGAGGTTAACGGATCATAAACCTAGCTCTATTACAAATCTAAATAGAGGGTTAGTACATATGTAATGACTATATCAATGAACATTACTTTGAGTAAACATAATCTATAGTTTTAAGAGTGCAATTCTAAGTATTTAGTGGACTTACTTTAGAGTTAATAATTATGTTAATTGATATAAATAGTTTATATTAATTAACAAAAAAAATTATTGAAGCTTAAAATTATAGGTCCATCGGTCTCTTTGTCACATTCTATCATTATTCGAATAATAGAAAAATGAACAAAGAAGATTTAATACACTCAATAATAAGTTTATTATATTTCATTAGATGAAATAGTTGAATAATCAACTAATAAGACACATGACAAAAGTTATCATAATTAATATGTTTGTTATGTTTCATTAAATGAAATAATTGAATTGTTCAATTAATTAACAAACATAAAGTTGTTTTTTAAAATAATTTTTTAAAATGAATTTTGTCAAATCATGGTGCCAAGTGTAAGGCCATAATGAGAAGTTGTTTTGATTTCCATAACATCTTTTGTTATAAATGTTATTAAGAAATCAATTCTAACTTAATGGTAAATTAAATTTTGTAATGTTTGTTTCTTTTAAATGTTATGATAATCGTTACGAAATTGTTACACTATAAATAGAGGTTAAGACCTCATTTGCAAAATATAGTGTGAGAGAATTCATTTTGAGAAGCAATCTATTTTAAGAGCATTTCCGTGGTGGTTTGGAGAATTATTCTCTATATCCATATAGATCGTCTCATGTGTTGAGAATACGATCTATCACAAATTGAGTGTGATCATTTTTGTGTTCATCACGCTCACACGTGCTTATTCGAGGTGAGGAGGATTGATAAAGAAGATCGAAGGCTCTTCGATATTAAGAAATTTTTCTTTAAAGGTAATTTCTTTAAATCTAACTTATTTGTTTATTACATATAACTATTTATAAATCATAAATGACGATCCTATTATTATTGTGAAAAATTGTTTTTCACAATATTTAAGTTGCGCACGTATTGATGTTATGAACACCAGTAATTTCGCCGTGTAAGTGAACTTAAATTCCAACAATTGGTATCAGAGCATCAATACTTTTATGATATATTAATAATGTGATTTTATGAAAATCATAATATGTGATAATGAGTAGGCTCATGCATTTTAATATCATATATTTTCAAAATGTTGAATGAATGAATTGCATAATTGAAATAATGATCGTAATTTCATGTGGCCGATTTGGGCTAGGATTTATTTTTATTTTTTTTTGTAAACCCAATTTGTCTTGGGTAAATTATTATTTATGTAATATTGGTGGAGATCAAAGATCGGTGGGTTCGTGACTACGGTGTGTATGTTGACACCATGTTGTATGACACATAAAGATGGAGACTAAAATAATCATTGGATGAAGGTGCTCTATCAAGATTTATTTGTTACATGCAATTTTAGAAATACCCAAATTTACCCGGTCATTCTTTCATTTAATTTTATGTTTGATATATTTTTTTTATCATGCATTCGCCGTCATATAGAATTTGCATGTAGAGCATACTCATATTTTTATAGTTTTCTCACATTGACATGCATTTAAATGTATGCTTTTTAAACTTTATTTTTTTTAATAAATCAGTTTATTAAATTAAATGGTTTTAATTTGATTAAAACTAAATTTATGCATTATGTGAGAAAAAAGAGTAGTATGAAATTTTAATTGTTAAAATTTATGCTATTTTATCATTTCTAAATAAATTGTTTATTTAGAAGAAATTAATTTGATTAATTTATTAAAGCTTAATGGAATATAGGTTATTCCATAAATCACTATGATTCTAAATAAAAGAGTGGGAGCAGGGAGTTAGGCGTAACTTCTCATGGTCTCCATCGTTGATCAACAACGTGAAATTTGAGTGGGGCTCCGAGACGACTTTGTTATCGTCCTCCCTAAGAAGAGTATTCACTTAAATCAATACCAAGGTTGATCTTCTAGAGATAGGTTTTATAAAATATATCTTATGATTGTTTATCCATAAGGCGACAATTATAAGTTAAATTTTATAAGACTAAAACGATGGTATATACTCATAAAAATGTGATTAAAAATGTTATTCACATTTTGACTAAATAAATCGATAGTTAATAAATTTTTAAAATATGAGATATTTTAAAATAAATTTATTGATAAATAATATTTTTACCCAAAGGAGAAATATTATGTATCGAGGCTGTAAAAGCATTTGTATTTCATTTAGTGATTTAACATACTCATGCATCATTTTATCATGCCATATGTTATGAATTTTAAGCATGATATTAATATTTATTTATTTATTCATTACAGCATAATGTCTTCTTTTATGATTAATTTACTTGCGACTGAAAAGTTGACTGGCGATAATTTCGTCAACTGGAAAAAGAACATGAATATGATTCTTGTGCATGACAACCTGAAGTTTGTTCTGACCGAGGAGTGTCCTCTAGTCCCTGCTGAAAATGCAACGAAAGAGGAGAAAGAACCGTATGAAACATGGAAACGAGTAAATGACAAAGCTCGTTGTTATTTACTTGCTTCAATGACTGATGTTCTTAACACAAAGTTTGAGAACACAGAGACTGCTTATGAGATAATGGAGTCTCTTCAAAACATGTTTGATCAACCATCTGACCAAACTCATCATAAAACTATCAAGAAGGTCATGAATAGCAAGATGCGAGTTGGTACCTCTGTTCGAGAACATGTGTTGATGATGATCAGCACAATTCATGAAGCTGAGATAAATGGGGCCATATTGATGATGCTACCCAAATGAGCATGATTTTAGAAAGTTTAAGCCCACAATTCTTACAGTTCAAGAGCAACTACTTCATGAACAAACTGAGTTATGATATGACTTTGTTGCTCAACGAGCTTACGACCTATGAGTCCATTTCTTCTGTTGAGAAAAGAGGAGAGATTAATGTTGTTGAACCCTCCTCTTCTCATTCTTCCCTAAAAAGAGGAAGAAATTTCAAAAGAAGGCCAGAGGTCAAGGAGCTTTTCAAGCAGGGGGTAGGAAGGACAACTCCAACAAAAGGAACAAGTCAAATAAGGAAAACAAGAATAGCTCAAGCCAGAAAAAGCCCAAAGAAAAATGTTTCCATTGTGGAGTTGATGGTCATTGGAAGAGAAACTGTAAAAAGTATCTCGATGAGCTAAAACAAAAGAAGACAGGTAAATATGATTTACTTGTTATTGAATCTTGTTTAGTTGAAAATGATTTATCACCCTGGATGATCGATTCAGGTACGACTAATCATGTTTGTTGTTCTTTATAGATACTTAATTCCTATCGGAAGCTATCTGATGGGGAGTTCACTATGAGAGTGGGCAATGGGGCACTTGTTTCAGCTTCAGCAGTGGGAGAAACTAAATTACATTTTCAAAATAAATTTTTATTACTGAATAATGTTTATTTTGTACCGGGGTTTACTAGAAACCTCATTTCAGTTTCTCTCTTATTTGAACAATGTTACTCAATTTCTTTTAATAATAATATTGTTGTTATTTCTAGAAATGGTTTAGATATTTGTTCTGGTTTTATTGAAAATAGACTTTATATGATAAGGCCCATTAATAAAACATTGTTGAATACTGAAATATTTAAAGTGGAATTGCCTAAGTCCGAAAAGCTTAAAATTTCTCATGACAATAACACATATCTTTGGCACCTTCGTCTAGGTCATATTAATTTAAATAGAATTGATAGACTTGTAAAGGAAGGTCCTTTAAGAAATCTAAATGTTGGTTTTCTGTCGGTCTGTGAATCATGTCTAGAGGGAAAAATGACCAAGAGACATTTTTCTGCTAAGGGTCAAAGGGCCCAAGAGCCACTTGAACACATACATTCAGATATGTGTGGCCCATTGACTACTCGGGCAAGAGGTGGTTATGAGTACTTTATCACTTTTGTTGATGATTACTCAAGATATAGTTATACTTATCTAATTCAATTTAAATTAGAAACTTTTGGAAAGTTTCTTGAGTTTAAAGCTGAAGTTGAAAAACAGTTAGGTAAAACGGTCAAGTGTCTTTGATCAGATCGAGGAGGTGAATACCTTGATTATCAATTCAAGGATTACTTATTAGAACATGGGATTATATCTCAGCTAACAACACCGGGCACTCCTCAGCAAAATGGTGTTGCTGAGAGGAGAAATAGGACTTTACTTAACATGACTTGATCCATGATGAGTTACTCTGTACTTCCAAAATCATTTTGGGGATATGTCATTCAGAAAGCGATTTACATTTTGAATGTGGTCCCATCTAAGTCTACTCCCAAGACACCTTTAGAGTTGTGAAATGGTCACAAACCTAGTTTGAGACACTTTCGCATATGGGGGTGTCCAGCACATGTGTTGGTAGGTAAGACTGGAAAATTAGAACCTCGATCAGAGGTTTACATTTTTTTCGGGTATACAAAAGGCACAAGGGGAGGTTTGTTTTATAGTTCCAAAGATAACAAGGTAATTATATCGACAAATGCCACGTTTCTTGAACACGACTATATGACAAACTTCAAACCTCAAAGCAAGATTGTCTTGGAAGAGATTCATGATAATGAGATGAGATGTGAAACGACAAAAGTTGTTGTTCCACGCGGTACTCGGGAGACCACTACTTCTAGTCAGATCATCATGCCACCTAGACGTAGCGAGAGGGTAGTACGACTACCAATTCAATACAGACAGGTGGGTGAATCACAAGTTGCTGTCACTGATAATGAAAAAGATGATCCATTGTCATTCAGATATGCAATTGAAGACACTGACAAAGAAGTGTAGGATCGAGATTGTCTAAGAGGGGGGGTGAATTAGACTTTTAAGCTTAATTTAGTAATCTAGATAATTTCTCTCGTGTTCTTAAAACTTAAAGGCTAACAGCAAACAATCAAATAAAGTTGAGAGAGAGAGAAATTAACACTAGGATTTTTAACGTGGTTCGGCTAAACTTGCCTACGTCCACGCTCCAAGGCTCCCCCTTGAAGATTCTTAACCTTCTCCTCAACGAGAAAACACAGATCGAAATTTTGGGCTTCGATCTACTGCTTTTTACACAGATCTGGATTGTTCTTCACGGGCGACAATCCACTGCCTTTACAGTTTTTGAGTTTGTAAATTACAAGCACAAACAACACTCTCACAAGGATTAAATCTCAAGTTAAAGCAGAGAGGTGTAGTGGAAATACAGAGTATGATAGAATTCGCAGGTTAGGGCTCAAGATTCAAAATTCGCAAAAAGATATTTCTTCGTGCTCTAACCTCGGCTTAAATACTCTGTCTGATTTTGCTTCACAGAATTGAATGCTTCTTTCTTCAAATGGAAAAATGTTACCGTTGGGAAGCATCCGTACATAAGAAGATACCTGTTGCACCTGAAATTGCTGTTTGTCGTCGCCATTAATGTTCTGGAGTTAAGGCTGAAAATGACGTCACTGTAGCTTCGCGGTTATTTTGAATTCTGGCGGAAGATCACCGGTTGAAGTCTTTAAAAAGCTATCGGCATGAGTATCTTCAAACGCCATCGGTAGATACAACATGATAAGCTATCGGCAGATGTAAGCTTTGAACTCCATCAGTAGATGTATATTAAAAAAAACCATCGGTAGATGCATATTGAAACTTCATCGGCAGATGCAACTTGAAATGCTATCGACAGATGTAAGCTTTGAACTCCATCGGCAGATGCATCTTGAAACTTCATCGGCAGAAGCAACATTTCATTGCTTGAACCGGTATCGGCAGGTGAAATATTACAAGTGTTGAACTGCCATCGGTATGTGTTGCTTTAAGAAGCTGAACCAGCATCGGCAGATGTAACGTTATAAGCGCTGAACCGCCATCGGCAAGAGTAGCTTGAAAGCTCCATCGGCAGAAGCATCTTGACATTCCATCGGTAGATGTGAACTTTGAACGCCATCGACAGATGTCTTCTTTTAAATACTTTGCCTTTGTCGTTTAGCGATCAGTTTGAGTAGTCTTTTAGCGATCGGTTGAAACAATCTTTTCTACTTCACCGGTGGATGTAAGCTTTAAACACCAACGGATGATGAAATACTTTGTTTATTAATTTTCAGCCCTGTTTTACTATTTAGCCCTGTACACTTAACCAAATAGTTTAAACAACTAAAACACCATTTCCAAGGGTATTTCCAACAGAAAAATGTTCATATATTAAACATAATCAAATTACATACAAATACATCATCAAAAACATTCTTAAACTTAAACACTCTATAAGTCAACAATCTCCCCCTTTTTGATGATGACAACCTATAATTTTGATTAAGTATAGCTCTCCCCCATAATCCTAGCTTCCCCACAGCATATGCATACATTTCAGTTTCATTCCAGTTTTTCAAAACATGCATACACAGTTTTTCAAAACATGCATACATAATTTCTCAAGCACTAGCAATCAATCAAATAGTTCTCCCCCATTGACATTATCAAAAACACAACAAACAGAGGGACAACAGAAGCAATGCATTCAACATAAGAATACCAAATAGTAAACATCAGAATATTCAACATTAGAGTTGTAACAAAAAAAATATCATTTATTTAAAGAAAGCTAAAAAATGACTCCAAAAAGCTTGTTGAATCCAAGAATGCACTTCAAGGTTCGGATTGAAATATGCATCTACAAGTGCTGGAAGTGAATGAATATCATGAGGGATGGGTGGTTGATAGACCACCATGGCTTGGCAGGGAGCCAGAGATGGAGAAGGTTCTGTGTACACCACCATGTCCATACATGAAAGAGGCTTGACAGACAAACCAGCAGTAAAAGCAACAGGAGGAAAGAATGCAAATTCAACATCCTGAAGATCCAACGACATTAAGCGCACATCTTCAGTAACTACAGGCCTGGAAAAGGGAAGAAAAATATCTTCATAGCAGGCCTCTGGGACACTGACAGAACTGGATGGTTCGGTTTCAGGTTCAGGATTCAAAGCGTCAACTGAAGATCGGAGAGACTCAAGTTCCCTAACAACAATGCGTCTATCAGCAGCCATTTTCTGAGAAAGCAAATCAAGACCGGTATCTAAGGCGATGCCCATATCCTTTTGGTTCTTGTCAAGATGACTTTGAATGGAACTGAGTGCAGTGCCAAGGCTGGCAATGGAAGTCTTTTGTAACGACCCATGTTCCCAGCAAGATATTGTCCACTCTGGGGATTGGGCCACAGCCCAATATCCTCCCCTCATGGCTTTGTTTGGCGAGAGCACTTCCCGGAAGGTCACCCAACCTGAAATTACTCTCGCCGAAGCCCTCTTAACTTCGGAGTTCTTATGGGATCCGTCGTCAATTGAGCTCCAAAACGCGTCTTGCTATCTTGGGAGGGATCTCTTACATATGTTTCATTTCCATGTACTTCCCCAAGCGATGTGGGTTCGTAACGGCCCCTCCTTCAACGGAGAAACCCTCCGGCCCAGGTCAGCCCCAGGATCCGCGGAGCTTTACTCACCTCCGGCCCAGGTCATCCCCAGGATCCGCGGAGAATGGGTGGTCCCTTATCAGTGCGTTGAAAGACGGGTCGTCACAAACACCCCCCCTCGGGGGCCCAACGTCCTCGTTGGCCACATTTCCGGTTGGGTACAGGCTCTGATACCATTTGTAACGACCCCTGTTCCCAGCAAGATATTGTCCGCTTTGGGGATTGGGCCGCAGCCCAATATCCTCCCCTCACGGCTTTGTTTAGCGAGAGCACTTCCCGGAAGGTCACCCAACCTGGAATTACTCTCGCCGAAGCCCTCTTAACTTCGGAGTTCTTATGGGATCCGTCGTCAATTGAGCTCCAAAACGCGTCTTGCTATCTTGGGAGGGATCTCTTACATATGTTTCATTTCCATGTACTTCCCCAAGCGATGTGGGTTCGTAACGGCCCCTCCTTCAACGGAGAAACCCTCTGGCCCAGGTCAGCCCTAGGATCCGCGGAGCTTTACCCACCTCCAGCCCAGGTCAGCCCCAGGATCCGCGGAGAATGGGTGGTCCCTTATCAGTGCGTTGAAAGACGGGTCATCACATCTTCAGTTCATTGTAGTGGTCCTCACTTATGACAAATATCTTTTGATATGTCTTTGGAGTTGCAGTAGTAACTGATGGAAGTGGTGAGGAGACTTGGACATGTGGGGCTGGTAGGACTAGAAGAGCATGATGGACTGGAGAGGGAGTAGGTATAGCTTGTTGGACTGAAGATGGAGGAGCTGGAGGAGGCAGAGCCGGTAAAAGAAGTGCAGGTGGAGGAGATGGAGGATTCTTTGGAATGGGAAGGGGCACAGATGAAGGAGCAGAGATTGCCTCTGAAACATGTGCTCTTGAGGAAGGGGCGGGATGACTTGGCACTAGAGGAGGAAGTTGGAAGCGAGAAGCCTAAGATTGAGAATGGGAATTATCAAATGCAGGTATCTCAGAGTCATCCCCTCCTTCAGCAATGGACTCCTCTGGCAGGATAAGTTTTCTCTTTCTCTTTTTGACAACTGCTGCCTTAGCAGTATTTCTCTTAGAAACATCCAAAACAAACTCTCCTGTTCTTGTTATCTTTATTCCCATTTTTTTCAGGGTGGTTTGGGAATAGTAACTTGAAGGTTGAAGACGGAAGGGGTCTTCATCCTCTGGAAAGACAACCTCAAGCTGCATAAATATCTTCATGAGAAGCAGATTGTAAGGTAAAGAGGTAGCCCTGGATGACACTGCCTGAATCATCCTTCGAACAACAACAAATCCAAGATTGAAGGGGACCTTGTGGTAAAGTGCAAACAAAACAAAAAGCTCCATTGCACTCACTTCGTCATGATGACCACCCTTAGGGACAATATTGTACCCTATCATCTGATGAAATAACCTGGCCCTTGCGGTCAGGTGTTTGCCCTTAAGATAATTAGTGGAATGGTTGGGGTCAAGAGCTATAATCTGTAGAAAACTTTGACCTTCAGAGGTACCAAAGAAAGGAGGCTCAGTGCCGGACACATACTAGTAGGGGCAACTATCTAAATGGGAGCACTCCAGAAGGGCATTAATGGACTGTGGAGTGATTTCAATATGCTTTCCATACACAAAGCTCTTTATAGTGGAATGATCAGAAGTAAAACTCAGATTGGCATAAAACATTCTGATTGCTTCCGGGTAATAGAAGGATTCTACATCAAACAGTCCTAATAACCCGAGATCCTTCAAGGGTTCTACAATATCCATTCCAGCTAAGTCATCAAAGTATTACCTCGACTGGGAATTAAAGATTTGTACTTATAGTCGTCATGGTACCTTAACTCAGCAGCTTTAGAGAGAAAGAAGAGAGATGACCACTCTTTTGCACGAGGAATCTCTCGTGGTGGACGAGCTGATATTTTGGCCTTCTTCTTGGCTGGTTTAGGAACAGCGAAAGACGATGAAGCTATTGGAGCGATTCGAAGAAGAAAAACCTAGAGAAAAAAGGATTCGAGACAGAGGTTTTCTGAAAGGGCGCGAAAGATGAAGCGTCTCTGAGAAGTGATAGAGTTTAAAAAGAAAGGGGCATCGCCCGACGGAATGAAGTCACACGTGTAAAACCAATTCGCCCGATGGGTCACACGTGTCGGCAGATTAAAAATATATCATCTGATGCCTATCGGTATCAATGCATTAGCCGATGCCTTCACAGACAGAAATGCTCTAACACTCAAGATTCACCAACAGAAGAATAGCCTTAGTTTTTCTCAAACCGAATGAGACCTAACCTGATTCTTATATTATTGAAGGTCTTTTCATCCAAAGGTTTTGTAAAGATGTCAGCCAGTTGATCTATAGAATTTACAAACTCTAAGGTGATATCACCTCTTAGAACATGCTCTCTTATGAAGTGATATCTGACATCGATATGCTTGGTTATAGAATGCTGAATAGGATTTTTAGAAATGTTGATAGCACTGGTGTTATCACACCGAATAGGAATCCTACTATAAAACAGATTGTAATCTTCCAAAGTCTGTTTCATCCAAAGCATTTGTGCGCAACAACTGCCTGCAGCAATATTTTCACTCTCAGCAGTTGACAATGCAACAGAATTCTGTTTCTTTGAATACTAGGATACTAGAGATTCACCAAGGAACTGACATGTTCCACTGGTGCTTTTCCTATCAACTAGACTACCAGCATAGTCAGAATCTGAGTATCCAATCAGATCAAAAGAAGTGCCTTTAGGATACCACAAACCAAGATCATAAGTTCCACTCAAATATTTGAAAATTCTCTTGACTGCATTTAAGTGGGATTCTGTGATGACCCGAATATGCACATATGGGTACGATGGCTGCACTAACCAGAACCCAGATGGCGGTACGTCCGCGCGGGAGAACCGGAAGGTGACGGGTCATAAAAAGGGGGTTGTCACAATCCCACATCGCTTGGGAAAGTACATGGAAATGAAACATATGTAAGAGATCCCTCCCAAGATAGCAAGACGCGTTTTGGAGCACAATTGGCAACGGATCCCATAAGAACTCCGAAGTTAAAAGTGCTTCGACGAGAGCAATTCCAGGTTGGGTGACATTCCGGGAAGTTCTCGCCAAACAAAGCCGTGAGGGGAGGATATTGGGCTACGGCCTAATCCCCAGAGCGGACAATATCTTGCTGGGATATGGGGTCGTTACAAATGCTATCAAAGCCTGTACCCAACCGAAAATGTGGCCAACGAGGACGTTGGGCCCCCGAGGGGGGTGATTGTGATGACCCGAATATGCAGGTATGGGTACGATGGCTGCACGAACAGGAACCCGGATGGCGGTATGTTCGCGCGGTCGAACCGGAAGGTGACAGGTCGTAAAAAGGGGGTTGTCACAATCCCACATCGCTTGGGAAAGTACATGGAAATGAAACATATGTAAGAGATCCCTCCCAAGATAGCAAGACGCGTTTTGGAGCACAATTTGCAACGGATCCCATAAGAACTCCGAAGTTAAAAGTGCTTCGGCGAGAGCAATTCCAGGTTGGGTGACCTTCCGGGAAGTTCTCGCCAAACAAAGCCGTGAGGGGAGGATATTGGGCTACGGCCCAATCCCCAGAGCAGACAATATCTTTCTGGGAATGGGGGTCGTTACAGATTCTCTAGGAGAAGCTTGGAATCTAGCACATAAACAAACACTAAAGAGTATATCTGGCCTACTTGCAGTCAGATATAACAGAGAACCAATCATACCACGATATTTCTTAATATCAACACTAATTCCTTTTTCATCTTTATCCAATTTAGTTGTGGTACTCATGGGAGTCTTGGAAGACTTGACAGATTCTAAACCAAATTTCTTTAGTAGTTCCTTGATGTATTTTTCTTGACAGAAGAAAATTCCATCAGGAGATTGACTAATCTGGAAACCTAAGAAGAATTTAAGCTCCCCCATCATACTCATTTCAAATTCACTTTGCATGAGGGAGGAAAATTCATTACACATTGTGACATTAGTTGATCCAAATATAATGTCATCGACATAGATCTGAACTAACAGAATGTCTTGATCCTTTTGCATGGTAAATAGAGTTGAGTCGGTGTTACCCTTTTTGAAATTCCTTTCCTCAAGGAAGTTCCTCAATCTATCATACCAAGCTCTAGGAGCCTGCTTAAGTCCATAAAGAGTTTTCTTAAGTCTATACACATAATCAGGTTTTGCATAGTCTTCAAATCCTAAGGGCTGCTCTACATAAACTTCTTCCTTAATATAACTATTTAAGAAAGCACTCTTAACATCCATTTGGAAGAGTGTGAAGTTTTTGTAGCACGCATAGGCTAAGAGCATCCTAATTGATTCTAATCTAGCAACAGGTGCAAAGGTTTCCTCAAAATCTATTCCTTCTTCTTGATTGTAACCTTAGCAACTAATCTGGTTTTGCTTCTTACCACAATCCCATTTTCATCCAATTTGTTCTTGTAAACCCATTTAGTTCCAATAATGGGATGATCCATAGGCCGTGGAACAAGTTCTCATACCTTGCTCCTTTCAAATTGATTTAGCTCCTCTTGCATAGCTAAAATCCAATTATCATCACTCTCGGCCTCTTCAAATTTCTTAGGCTCTACTTGAGAAATGAATGCCACATTGGCACAGAGATTCCTAAGAGAGGATCTAGTTTTTACTCCTAAAGTAGGATCACCTAAGACTTCATCGAAAGGATAGTTTTTAACATATTTTCAATCTCTAGGAAGAGCAGGATTTTCATCCTTGACAGGAACAATATCTAAAGAAGTAGAAGAGGGTTCTAAAGATTTTTCTACTTGAACAGGATCACTAGACTTTTCTAAAGAAAGAGAATCCAGTTGATTATCCAAAGTATCATCCTCATCCACATTGATTGTGGGATGAAGGGTCTCATCAAAGTTAACATGAACTGATTCTTCTACAACTAGAGTTCTCTTATTGAATACCCTATATGCTTTACTGGTAAGAGAATAACCAAGAAAAATTCCAAGATCAGATTTGGAATCGAATTTTTCTAAGTTATCCTTAGTGTTGAGAATGAAGCATTTACTACCAAAGGCTCTAAAGTACTTAACAGAAGAAGTTTTTCCACTCCAGAGCTCATATGGAGTTTTCTCAAGAATAGGTCTTATTGAGACCCGATTAAGCACGTAACAGACTGTTGCAACAGCTTCAGCCCAGAAATACTTAGGAAGAGAGTTTTCATTAAGCATAGTTCGAGCTAGCTCTTGGAGAGACCTATTTTTCCTCTCAACAACACCATTTTGCTGAGGGGTTCTAGGAGAGGAGAAGTTGTGCTCAATTCCATGTTTGAGACACAAGAGTTCAAATCTTTCATTTTCAAACTCTCCTCCATGATCACTACGAATAGCAATAATGGTGAGCTCCTTTTCATTTTGAACTCTTTTCCTAAAGCTAGAAAAGGTATCAAAAGTCTCATCCTTAGACTTCAGAAAATATACCCAGGTGAATTTAGAGAAGTCATCTACAATAACAAAGGCATAGAATTTGCCTCCTAAGCTGGCTATATTGGAAGGACCGAAGAGGTCCATATGAAGGAGTTGGAGAGGCTTTGAAGTATAAATTGCATTCTTAGATGCAAAGGAACTTTTGATCTGTTTTTCCATTTGGCAGGCTTCACAGATTTTATCCTTCTCAAAGGATATCTTAGGGATCCCTCTAACTAAATTCTCCCTAGTAATCTTAGCTAAGGTATCCATTCCTACATAACCTAATCTCCTATGTCAAGTCCAGCAGTCATTGGAAGAATTAACAGCAAAACATTTCTCATCAACATGCTCAAAATCAGTCAAATCAATAATATAGACATTTTCTTTTCTAAAGCCTTTAAACAGAACATTGTTATTTGAAATGTCTTTGATCACACAAGCATTTGATTTAAATGTTACTTTATAGCCTTTGTCACACAATTGACTTATGCTCAGCAGATTATGTTTTAATCATTTTACTAATAAAATATTTTCAATAATTGGATTAGAAGGATTACCTATATTACCAATGCCAACAATCTTGCCCTTTTGGTTTCCACCAAAAGTGACACTGCCCTTCTTCTTGTTGACAACAGCAAACTTGGTTGAGTCTCCCGTCATATGCCTTGAACAACCATTGTCAAGATACCACAGATTCTTCCCAAGAGAACAGTCAACCTGCAAAACAGAAATCAATTGGTCTTCTTAGGTACCCAAATCTTTTGGGTCCTAGTGTTAGATCTGGTTCCCTTAGGAACCCATTGAAGTTTACCATTTGATTTCTTATTAGATTTCAAAGGACATTCATAATATTTATGTTCTGCTTCATTGCATGCATGACAAGTGGTAGATTTGACAAAGTAATTCTTGTAAACTTTCTTTTTACTAGATTTATCATAACCTATTCCTGTCCTGTCAAAATTTACTCTCTGTTTACCTAATAACATCTTATATAACTTGTTGCCATTAGTAAATTTCAAAATAATATTATTTAAATCCTCATTTCTGCTTTTAAGTTCAGTTAATTCCTTTTTCTGCATATTACACTCCTTAGCATGCAAGTCTACTAATCCTGCATTATCCTTTTTCAACAGATTGTACTTAGTTTTTAGCATGCCAAATTGTTTAACTAAATCATTAAATGCATCAATTAATTCTCCATCCTCGGTTTCATTATCACTAGAGGAAACACTAACCTCATTTTCATGTGCCATGAAGCAGAGGTTGGCTACTACCTCATCTTCTGAGGATGTATCACTTTCACTGTCATCCCAAGTGGCCTTCATGGCCCTTTCCTTGAACTTCTTGGGATTCTTAGCTTGTGGACAGTCGGCCTTCATGTGACCTGGCTTTCCACACCCAAAGCATGTGATTTCCTTTTCCTTTTGAGATTTCTCAGCTCTTGGAAATCTCCTTCCCTGCATTCTTTTTCTCTGGAGGAATTTGCTGAACCTCCTTGTAATGAGGGCAATATCCTCATCATCTTCTTCTTCTTCTTCCTCAGATACTTCTTGTTTACTGGAGGAAGCTTTCAGGGTAATATCTTTCCTTTTTGTAGCCTCCTTTTCCTTGAGGTCTTCATTCTCATTAGACCTCATTGTGATCTCATGCGTCATGAGAGATCCAATGAGCTCTTCAAGCTTTAGAGCTTTAAGATCCTTTGCTTCCTGAATGACGGTTACCTTCGGCTGCCAACTTCTTGGAAGACATCTAAGGATCTTCCTGACCTGTTCTTCACTAGAGTAAGATTTACCAAGAGCTTTCAAACCATTAGTTATGTTAGTAAATCTTGTAAACATAGAAGAGACAGACTCATCCTTAGGCATAGAGAATAGTTCATACTCGTGTATGAGCATATTCAGTTTGCTCTCCTTCACCTGATTTGTGTCCTCGTGTGTGACCTCTAGTAAGTGTCAGATCTCTTGTGCACTCTCACACCCTTGTACTCTATTAAACTCATCTCTGTTCAGAGCACAGTATAGAGTGTTTATAGCCTTGGCATTTAAGCTTAAATTCTTCTTGTCGGATTCAGTTAATTCTTTAGACCTTTTTTGGTATGCTAACCCCGTTTTCAGTTTTCATGGCTTTAAATGGACCAAATTCTATATTATTCCATATGTCATAGTCCATAGCCTGAACATAAATTCTCATCCTAGATTTCCAGTACACATAATCATTACCATCGAAGAATGGAGGTCTAGTGGTAGACTGACCTTCCATTTGTGTGGAGTGTGTGTTGAATGCCATTTCAAATATCACAATATTTTCTAGATAAATAACTTAGACAATATTAAACCTCGCTCTGATACCAATTGTAGGATCGAGATTGTCTAAGAGGGGGGGTGAATTAAACTTTTAAGCTTAATTTAGTAATCTAGATAATTTTTCTCGTATTCTTAAAACTTAAAGGCTAACAGCAGACAATCAAATAAAGTTGAGAGAGAGAGAAATTAACACCAGGATTTTTAATGTGGTTCGGCTAAACTTGCCTACGTCCACGATCCAAGGCTCCCCCTTGAAGATTCTTAACCTTCTCCTCAACGAGAAAACACAGATCGAAATTCCGAGCTTCGCTCTACTGCTTTTTACACATATCTGGATTGTTCTTCACGGGCGACAATCCACTGCCTTTACAGTTTTTGAGTTTGTAAATTACAAGCACAGACTACACTCTCACAAGGATTAAATCTCAAGTTAAAGCAGAGAGGTGTAGTGGAAATAAAGAGTATGATAGAATTCGCAAGTTAGGGCTCAAGATTCAAAATTCGCAAAAAGTTATTTCTTCGTGCTCTAACCTCGGCTTAAATACTCTGTCTGATTTTGCTTCACAGAATTGAATGTTTCTTTCTTCAAATGGAAAAATGTTACCGTTGGGAAGCATCCGTACATAAGCAGATATCCGTTGCACCTGAAATTGCTGTTTGTCGTCACCATTAATGTTCTGGAGTTAAGGCTGAAAACGACGTCACTGTAGCTTCGCGGTTATTTTGAATTCTGGCAGAAGATTACCGGTTGAAGTCTTTAAAAAGCTATCGGCATAAGTATCTTCAAACGCCATTGGTAGATGCAACATGATAAGCTATCGGCAGATGTAAGCTTTGAACTCCATCGGTAGATGTATATTAAAAAAACCATCGGCAGATGCATCTTGAAACTTCATCGGCAGATCCAACTTGAAATGCTATCGGCAGATGTAAGCTTTGAACTCCATCGGCAGGTGCATCTTGAAACTTCATCGGCAGAAGCAACATTTCATTGCTTGAACCGGTATCGGCAGGTGTAATATTATAAGTGCTGAACCGCCATCGGTATGTATTGCTTTAAGAAGCTGAACCAGCATCGGCAGATGTAACGTTATAAGCGCTGAACCGCCATCGGCAAGAGTAGCTTGAAAGCTCCATCGACAGAAGCATCTTGACATTCCATCGGCAGATGTGAGCTTTGAACGCCATCGGCAGATGTCTTCTTTTAAATACTTTGCCTTTGTCGTTTAGCGATCAGTTTGAGTAGTCTTTTAGCGATCGGTTGAAACAATCTTTTCTACTTCACCGGTGGATGTAAGCTTTAAACACCAATGGATGATAAAATACTTTGTTTATCAATTTTCAGCCCTGTTTTACTATTTAGCCTTGTACACTTAACCAAATAGTTTAAACAACTAAAACACCCTTTCCAAGGGTATTTCCAACAGAAAAATGTTCATATATTAAACATAATCAAAATACATCATCAAAAACATTCTTAGACTTAAACACTCTATAAGTCAACAATAAGCATGACTTGAAGCTATGAAAATTGAGATGGAATCGATGTATTCCAGCTCTGTCTGGGTTCTTGTAGATCTACCTGAAGGAGTAAAACCTATAGGGTGTAAATGGATCTATAAGAGAAAAAGAGGAATGGACGGAAATGTGGAGACATTCAAAGCTAGGCTTGTAGCTAAGGTTATAACCAAAGGGAAGGAATTGACTATGAAGTGACTTTCTCTCCTGCAGCTATGCTTAAGTCCATTCGTATCTTGCTCTCTATTGCAGCTCATTATGATTATGAGATTTGGCATATGGATGTCAAGATGGCCTTTCTAAATGGTAATCTTGAGGAAACTATTTATATGGAGCAACCAGAAGGTTTCATAGATAGAAATGCAAAGCAAAAGGTTTGCAAGTGAAGTAGGTTTATTTATAGACTCAAACAAGCATCCAGGTCATGGTATATAAGATTTGATGAAGCAATCAAAACTTATGGGTTCACGCAGTACCTTGATGAGTCTTGTGTATACAAGCTCATTAATGACAAGCGTGTGGTCTTCTTAGTTCTATACGTTGATGATATTCTACTTATTGGGAATAATGTAGAATTATTATCAGATATAAAAACATGGTTGGCTAAGTAATTCTAAATGAAAGATTTAGGAAATGCAAGCTACATTCTAGGGATCCGTCTAATAAGAGATCGCAAAAACAGAATGTTAGCTTTGTCTTAAGCGTTGTACATTGACAAAATAGTTGTAAAAAATTCAATGCAAAACTCCAAGAAGGGTTATTTACCTTCTAGACATGGAGTTATTCTTTTTAAAAGAATGTGTCCTGACACACCTCAAAAGATGGAAGATATGAGATGCTACCCCTATGCATCTGCTGTTGAAAGCTTGATATATGCTATGTTGTGCACGAGGCCCGACATATGTTATGCAGTAGGGATAGTCAGCCGATTCCAGTCAAATCCAGGATTAGATCACTGAATAGCAGTCAAACATATTCTCAAGTATCTACGGAGAATGAGAAACTATATGCTTGTATATTCTGGTAGGAATTTGATTCCAACTGGATATGCAGATTCTGATTTTCAAAGTGATACAGATAATCGAAAGTCGATATCTGGATCGATCTTCACCCTTGGGGGTGGAGCAATAGTTTGGAAAAACGTGAAACAAGGTGGTGTTTCAGATTCTACTATAGAAGCAGAATACATTGTTGCTTGTGAAGCATCAAAAGAAGCTGTGTGGCTTAAAAAATTCTTTACTGATTTGGAAGTAATTCCGAATATGAATAAGCCACTGACTTTGTACTGTGACAACAGTTGTGCAGTGGCAAATTCTAAAGAACCTAGAAGTCACAAGCGAATAAAGCATATAGAGAGAAAATATCATGTGATAAGAGATATCGTGCAGCGTGGAGACGTGACTGTTCTGAAGATTTCATCAGCTCAGAATCTTGCTGATCCCTTCACCAAGACGTTACCTAGAAATCTTTTTGAGGAACATCTTGAGGGCTTAGGAATTAGAGAGATGTCTCATTTGCTTTAGGGCAAGTGGGAGTTTGTTGGGAATTATGTGCCCAAACAAGCAAATGTAATAGAACAGTTATATTATTTAAATTGATTAATATTATGCTTGCATTTAAAGATCATGCTTTATAAAATTCAGAGAAAATTCCTTGGTTATTTGTGCAAACTTTATATTGACATATATATTGTATATATTAGGGATATAATATAAAGAGTAATAACCAAACAAGTCCATGACTTATATTTGAAGTATGGAATCTTCAAATAAATCATAGTTATAAACTTAGTTTATCTCATTAAGAATGTATAGTTATATTCCGACTATATATGTAGTGAAATAAAGTAAATAATTTTTATATAATACGATTATATAGGACTGGACCAGATAAAATTATATTGTTCTTATAATTTCCGTTAAATCTAGAACAAATAACTTTATCAAAATGATGGCATATGTGCGAATTCATTGTATTTAACAAACTCCTATTTTATTTTAATTTATTATTTAATTTACTTGGTAAAGTTTTGTATGAGTTACAATTCACACACCTTGTATATTGGGAATAAATTAAAATGAATTGCTGGGAATGTTAATATCACAATGAAATCTATTTTATTGGATTCCCTTTTTTTGTTAGTTAAAAGATCGAATAATTAGTGCGCAAATTCATAAATCGTTATGAATTAATTATTCAATCAAGGACTAATGGTAGTTAAGGATAAAGATGGAGGTTAACGGATCATAAACCTAGCTCTATTATAAATCTAAATAGAGGGTTAGTACATATGTCATGACTATATCAATGAACATTACTTTAAGTAAACATAATCTATAGTTTTAAGAGTGCAACTTTAAGTATTTAGTGGACTTACTTTAGAGTTAATAATTATGTTACTTGATATAAATAGTTTATATTAATTAACGAAAAAATTATTGAAGCTTAAAATTATAGGTCCATCGGTACCTTTGTCATCTTCTATCATTATTCGAATAATAGAAAAATGAACAAAGAAGATTAAATAATTAACTATGAGTTAATTATTTAATACACTCAATAATAAGTTTATTATATTTCATTAGATGAAATAGTTGAATAATCAACTTATAAGACACATGACAAAAGTTGTCATAATTAATATGTTTGTTATGTTTCATTAAATGAAATAATTGAATTGTTCAATTAATTAACAAACATAAAGTTATTTTTGAAAATAGTTTTTTAAAATGGATTTTGCCAAATCATGGTGCCAAGTGTAAGGCCATGATGAGAAGTTGTTTTGATTTCCATAACATCTTTTGTTATAAATGTTATTAAGAAATCAATTCTAACTTAATGGTAAATTAAATTTTGTAATATTTGTTTCTTTTAAATGTTATGATAATAGTTACAAAATTGTTACACTATAAATAGAGGTTAAGATCTCATTTGCAAAATATAGTGTGAGAGAATTCATTTTGAGAAGCAATCTATTTTAAGAGCATTTTGGTGGTGGTTTGGAGAATTGTTCTCTATATCCATATAGATCGTCTCATGTGTTGAGAATACGATCTATCACAAATTGAGTGTGGTCATTTTTGTGTTCATCACGCCCACACGTGCTTATTCGAGGTGAGGATGATTGATAAAGAACATCGAAGGCTCTTCGATATTAAGAAATTTTTCTTCAAAGGTAATTTCTTTAAATCTAACTTATCTGTTTATTACATATAATTATTTATATATCATAAATGACGATCCTATTATTATTGTGAAAAATTATTTTTCACAATATTTAAGTTGCGCACGTATTGGTGTTATGAACACCAGTAATTCCACCGTGTGAGTGAACTTAAATTCCAACAAGTTACATATTATTGACTCAATGAAAGAATTATTAACATATAATATATATATATATATATTTAAAATAATAAATTACATGAATCAATAAGTAAACAACAGGTAATTGTCACGACGTGACGTGATATTAGAGTGTAAAATTAAAATGTAAGTGTAACGTTACTCGTACTGTATACAATATTTTGAAGAAAAGAGTAAGGACTTGGCCATTCTCCAAAAAATAATGCACATTCATATTAATTTAAATACATTTCTTAATATAAAATTATTTAAAGGATATTATTTGACTTGCTCCTTCAATATTGAGGACTAACGTGACATTTACTTTCTATTCACACTGTGAACTGACACTCTAAAATAGTAAATATGATTTATTCAATTAATATAATAAATTATAAATAATTAACATTAATTATTTTAACAAATCATTAAGTAAAATTAGAGATCGATAATAAATAGCAAAAATAGCACGGTTAAAGTCTGGTTTACAGAAGGAAACATTGGTAGGGGAGAAGAAAGGAGAGTTGGAGGGGAGAATGAAATCGTGGAGCTGGAAGATGCCATCTTTAGGCTCTGATACCACGTTAGGTTCTGTAAAGCTTGAGATTTGCTGAAGAAAATTTCCTAAAGAACAAATTTGCAGGGGATGAAGAAGAATGTGATGAGAAATGACAGTGAAGAATAAGAAGAGAGAGAGAGAGAGAGATCGCAGTGATAATAATTGTTAGAATTTGGTGTGACCCGAATTCTAGTTGGTCCGGGTCAGACCCGTATATCTCATTAGGGTTTTGTTTTCTCTATAAATTGATGTAAACTAGAGTCACAAAACCTGCAGTTGTATTTCGATCTTCATAGTAGATTTGTTTCTCTGCCTGTGGTTTTTTCCCGTAAGGGTTTTTCCACGTAAAATTCGGTGTCTATTATTTTCTCATTTTTTTCTTTTTCGTATTCTGGATCGTTCGTTACAGGTGGACTAGGGCGTCTAATCCTAACAAGTGGTATCAGAGCTTCAGGTTGAAGTGTTTTTCGAAGATCAGAGTTTGATTATTCGAAGGTATCGATCGATTTCAGGTTTGTAATTTCGGTAAGTGAAATTGCAATTTTGGGAGAAAAGAAATTGGAAATTTGCAATTTTGAGAAAGAAGAAGAAGAAAAAAAAAAAAAAAAAAAAGGTGTTTTGGGTCTTGTTTTCTACGGCTGTGTGAAGAACAGTGAAAGAGAGAAGCACAATAGCTTCTTCTTCCCATAACAGAACAGCGAAGGAACAGAGTAACGCCATCGCTCGCACAGATTCGGCCGCCGCTGTTTACCAATTCAGAAGGAATCATCACCGTTGCCGACCGCCGTCCGCCACTGAGGAAACTCGAGAGCAGAACGCTAGCTTCGGGTTGCGTTTTCGCAGAACCCACTGCCACAGAATTGCGGATTGGAGAAAAGAACTTGCTCCACCGCCACTGCCATCGCCGCCGAGCAAAAACAGAGCAACCCTAGCGTCGTCTATCGTCTGTTGGCCAAAGAAGAACAGAGAAGTCCGACCATTCTTCAGCATCTCGCAGCCGTTTTGCAAACCGACCGCGCGAACAGCCATCACTGATCGTTTTGTTGCTTGTTTCTTCAGGGACAAAACAACAAGAAGTTTTTTCCTGTGATATTTTTGGGATACAAAAATATCAATTTTGTTGGGAGGTTGAGATTTGAGGAAGATTTGGATGACGATGTGAAGATATTATCATCGTGACTTAAATAATTTAAACCTGATTAGCATTAGTTGCTAAGATACTCATCTAGGGTCTTTGTGGCAGAGGATGATATTTTTAATATTTTTGAAGATTTGTTTCCTTACACCAGAATTTCGAAGGTGGAGATTGTCAGAGTTCAGTGTTCTGGATTCGCTTTTTGTTGGGCCGAGTAGCCCGTTGGATCTCTTATATGGAATTCGTGTCAAGGTGGAGATTGTTAAAATTTGGTGTGACCCGAATTCTATATATGCTAGACCGGTTAGGCCCATTTTGGAAATCTCATTAGAGTTTTGTTTTTTCTATAAATTGATGTAAACTAGAGTCACAAAACCTGCGATTGTATTTCGATCTTCATAGTAGATTTGTTTCTCTGCCCGTGGTTTTTTCCCGTAAGGGTTTTTCCACGTAAAATTCGGCGTCTATTATTTTCTCATTTTTTTCTTTTTCGTATTTCGGATCATTCGTTACAGGTGGATTAGAGCGTCTAATCCTAACAATAATTATTTATGTTTATATTGTCATTTCATTTTGAAAATCGATACTTACATACTCTGGAGAGGAAACACAACTAAATTTACAAAATTAACTAAATTTACAAACTGAAATTGAATCGTACTCTAACAACACGCATTATAAATCATGATGAACATTCTTAAAGGCGTTGACTTTACCTCAACATTCAACGTTTATTCCAATATCCAATCTCAACCGTTGATTTAAATTAATCAAAACACAATACAATATTTGACTGTTTTTATAAGGATGGGAGAAAATAAGGAATGGATAATTGTGGAAGACATTATTGAGGAGGGCGTAGGTGTGACAAGAAACAAAGTTTGTGTAAGGGAATCAGCTTCCAAAGAGTGCAACAATTTGTACACTTGTATGGTTTAATATCTTCTCAAATGGGCTCCACCAAAAGCTGACTAATCAACCACATCATCAGACACCACAGCTGTAACCAATCATTACTATCGGCCACGTGTACTGAAGAAAAAACAAGACTTTAGAAGATATTTTCAAACAGAAAATATTGCCCTTTTTCTACGAATGCGGAATGTGGTTCTAAATATTTCTCGCAATTAACATGCTTTCTGACTGTATTGAACCACGCTAAAGTCTAATGTAAAAGTGTTCTTTTAAATATCTCTTACAAAAAACACAAAAAAAAAAAAAAAAAAAAGTAAAAACGACAAAAAAATAATGTAAGTTAAATAGCACCAATTACCTCATATGGAAGGTGCAACTTCTGAATGTCGTCATTGCCAACGAGATCGACAATAACCTCGACGACACCTATCCTTCTCCCCCACAGTTTCTGGACTCCATTTCTTCTCAAATCAACCTAGATTTAGCTTATGACGGAGATATAATCGGCTTATAATAAGCTGGATTTTTTCATCCCTTTCTGAAGATATGCTTCCACAGATCGTCTCATTCAACACTGTCAGTGAGGTTTGGGGAGTCCTTGCACGAATTTTTGCATCCTCCTCCTTAGCAAGGATTACGAATCTACACAGTCAGCTTCATTCTCTGTTAAAGGATGGAATTTCTACAGCAAGCTATATTCAGAAAATCACAACTATATGCAACACTATGGCTGAAATCGACAAACCTGTTTCTTACCGGGATCAGATGATTTACTTTTTAGGTGGCCTCGGCAGCGAGTACAATGCATTTGTCGTCTCTATAACCAATCGGTCAGACCAACCTCCTCTCGAAGAAGTTCACAACCTTCTTCAAAGTTTTGATTTTCGTTTGGAAAAACAGAACTCGACTGGTTCTCTTGCGATGAAGGTCAGATGCAAGCGAACGCAGCAAATCTACACCCTGTTCGACCAAATTGGAGTCCTCGCTTGCCACTGAATGCCTTTTTCTGACCACACATGTCGTCTGGCTTTCACTAGAATGCCCCTGGGTCACCAACCCACTAGCGCTTGCCCCGACCCGAAAATCAGTTTAAAACTTGCTGCTAGATCTGCAACAAACCGGTTCACGTTGCTCTGGGTGTTACCATAGGCTTAACCCATCATATCGACCCAACACACAGCCCACTTAGCAAACTTTCAGCTCTCTAGCAGCCCATCCTCAAGTCCACTTCACCAGCATGCCGACCCAGCCTCACCTTCACCTTTCTTCAGCACAACCAATTATCCTTCTTCCCTTGCCGGACTTTTACCAACGCTGATAGCCACCGCCTCTGCCGCACCGTGGCTTCACGACTCTGGTGCGACTCACCACTTCACTATGGATTCCTCTATGCTCAACCAACCTCAACCCTACCTCGGCTCTACCCAAGTTACCACTGCCGACGGTAAGCTCCTTTCAATTTCCCACACTGATTCTGCTGCTATTTCGATCGTTGATCGGTCACTCCAATTGAACACAGTTTGTCACACCCTTTTCATGTCTCATAATTTGATTAGTGTTGCTAAATTGTGTCGAGACAATTATGTTTTCGTTGAGTTTCATGCTTTTCATTTTTTTGTCAAAGATCAATCCACTCATCAGATACTCCTTAAGGGCTCCCTCACTGATGGACTCTATAAGCTCTAATCGGTGTCTCCGATTCAATCCTTCTCTACTCGGTTGTCGCCTCCAGCCAATGGTCCTCCTTCTCTCTGTTTTCGGTATTCTAGGTTAGGTCATCTGTCTCCCTCCGTTTTGAAGCGTGTGATGCACCTATATAATATTACATTCTCACCAACAAATGTTTCTCAATTTTGTGTTTTATGTCAGATGAGCAAATCTCATCAGTTACCTTTTCAAAACTCTAAGTCACATGCTAGTTCACCTTTTGAAATTATACATACTGATGTTTGGGGTCTATTTCCTATAACATCAATTACTGGTGCACCATATTTTCTGTTATGGACGATTGTACTCGGTTTACTTGGTTTTTTTTTTTAATTAAAAAGTGAAGTTCACAATGTTTTTCACAATTTTCATAAATTTGTTTCTACTCAATTTGGCGTTAATATCAAAATTGTTCAATCAGATTGGAGTAGAGAATTCCAATCTCTCTCTACGCTGTTTAAGTCTCTTGGTATTCATCATCGTGTCTCGTGTCTCGTGTCTCGTGTCCCTACACTCCAAATCAGAATGGTCGAGTCAAACGTAAAAATCAACATGTTGTTGAAACTGGTCTCGCACTATTGTTTCATTTATCAGTTTTTCAACATTTCTGGCCTTATTTCTTTGCCAAAGCTACGACTTTAATAAATTTCTTACATACTCCTGTTTTCCGGTAAAAATCTTCTTTTGAATGTTTGTTTAGTTCTATTCCAGAATATGCATCCTTACGTGTTTTTGGTTGCTTGTGCTTTCTCTTTCTTCGACCTTTCAATTCCCATAAACTACAACCACGTTCCCTCTCATGTATCTTCTTAGGTCCCAGTCAAAAACACAAATGCTACATATGCTTAGATTCTCACACCAATAAAATATACATTTCTCGTTATGTCAACTTTGTAGAAACTCACTTCCCTTTCTCGACCTTAAACAAATCACTTTCACAACTAACTCTTTTTTCATTGTCAATACCCTATATGCCTTTTTCACTTTTTCCTAACTATCACATCAGTTCTCACCCAATTTCTTCTCTCACACCTTCATCTACTCCAGCTTCTATTAACCAACTTTATCCCTAATTCCTCCATTGACCATCCCAACTCCAACCCTTCCTCCACCCGTCAATAATGAGCATCCTATGAGAACCATAGTAAAAGACGGTATTTTTAAGCCAAAGACTCTTTCCACCCAAACTTTCTTTGAACCAAATACATTTTTACAAGCCGCTAAATGTCCGCATTGGTTATCTGCCATGCAAGAAGAAATCTCAGCTCTTCACGAAACAAGAACTTGGACTTTAGTTACTCTTCCACAATGGGCTAAAACCATTGGATGCAAATGGGTCTTCAAGACCAAATTCAACTCAAATGGTAAAATCAGTCACTATAAGGCTCGTATAATGGCAAAATGGTATGATCAAACAGAGGACATTAATTATGAAGAGACTTTTAGTCCAGTTGTAAAACTCAAATAGGATCGAACAACTCTTGCCTTAGCAGTATCCTTTGGTTGGGCTATTAGACAACTGGACATCAGAAATGCCTTCTTAAAAAGTGATTTAACTGAGACAGTTTATATGCAACAATCTCTAGGGTTTATTAGTCTGTCACATCCTTCTGTTGTCTATATCTTGCATAAAACTCTCTATGGTCTCAAGCAATCCCCTCGAGCTTAGTATACCAAGTTACATAATGTTTACTACATTGGGGTTTCTTGGCATCAAAATATGATACTTCATTGTTTGTCCGTCGTACTCAGTCTTCAATTATGATCACGCTGGTCTATGTCGATGACATTATCCTAACAGGTAACTCCACTCCTCAGATGGACCAGCTCCTAACATATTTACACTTGTAGTTTAAGGTCCGTGATCTTGACCCACTATTAGTTTTTCTTGGGATTTTAGTCACTCACACGGCTACATGTATGAACCTTTCCCAATCTACATACATATCTAAGTTACTCGCCAGAGCTAATATGGATTCTTGCAATCCAGTTCCCACTCCCATGGTTACTGTGCCAATATTATCGCACGCATCTGGTACACCTTTTTATGATAGATTTCTCTATCACAGCATTGTTGGTGATCTCTAATATTGCTGTCTAACTCGACCAGATATTGCATTTGCCGTTAATAAAGTTTTTCAATTTATGCATGCTTCGTCAGATATTCATTGGCAAAACAATAAAATGCATTTTGCGATACCTTAAAGGAACTCCATCTTTAAGTATTTCTTTCTCGACTTCTTCTTGTTGTAGTTTGACGTGTAACACAAATGACGACCGGGCTTTCTGCCCAGATGATCGTAAAAGCACCTATGAATTTTGTGTATTTTTGGAAACTAACCTCATCTCCTGGTCATCCACCAAACAAAAAGTTGTGTCACAATCTAACACATAATCAGAGTATCGTAGTGTAGCTAATGACGCAGCGAAAGTACTATGGCTCCGGTCCTTATTAAACGAATTGGGTATTATTTCAGTTAAGGTACCATTTATTCTCTGTGACAATTTAAGTGCTACATATCTTGCTTCTATCCCGTCTTACACTCCAAATCAAAACATGTTGAGATATATTTTCATTTTGTTTGAGACAAAGTACTCAAGAAATTACTGTTGGTCAAATTTACCCCATCCGACAACCAACTAGCCGATACCTTAACAAAACCACTTCCGCCCTTGAAATTCTCTTAATTTGTATATAAGATCTTTGACCTACGACATTGCTCTTGAGGGGGATGTTAGTGTACTGTTCAAGTTCAATTTATAAATTTAGTTAAGTTTGTAAATTTAGTTGTATTTCCTCTAGCAGAGTAAGTATCGATTTTCAAAATGAAATGACAATAGAAACAGAAATCATTATTTTCACTGCAATCTCTCGTCTTCCTGTTCACCGTCATTTCTCGTCACCTTCTTCTTCATCCCCCTCATGTTTTTCAGTAAATTCTCTTAAGCAAATATCAAGCTTTACAAAACCTAACGCTTCACACGTGAGAATAATAATTATTGATAAGAAAATTTTTATTTGAAATAACGAGCATAATGTTTTATGAAAAAAAATTATCGGGATATTGTTTTAAATAATATAAAATCATTTCAAAACTGTTAAAAAAATAATAATATACGTTCTTCTCTATAACACCTCAAATCTTTGAAAATAAAAAAATGAATAATATATAGAATTATTAAATTCCAGTCACACTAAATAAATGTACCGCAAAAGTTGGAAGAACGAAATGAAAAATATTAATTTTAACTTAAATTATGATTTCTTATGTGTCATTCTACAAAGTATTTTAATAGACTATATTTACTTGGTATTTATTATTATTTAATTTCCCAATAAAATTATGAAATTTGAAGCATATTTCTAAAATAATTAAACTTTTAGAAAATGATTAATCTTTTTGTTTAAATCATTTCCTTCTGATTTTTTCGTAAAATAAAAACATGTTCATAAATTTGTAGTTTCTCTCTCCTCCCTCTCTCTTTCTCTCTCTCATTTACTCGGTCATTATCTTCTACATCTGACTGCAGAACTGGGCTGACATGTCTTCCTGCACCCACGTACCTCAATCGGACAAAACATAGTCTCTCTCTCTCTCCTAAAAAGAGGAGGAAGCTCTACCTCTCTCTCTCATCATCTTCTGCAACTCTGTTTTCTGCGTTGCAGAGAACAAAAACACATAACTCCATCCCCATTAATCACAACCTCCATTGCTATCAATCCGTCTTTCTTCTTTTACCCTTTTCATTTCTCCTCTCTTTCACTCTATCTGGTATAGCGTCTTCTCACCGATATAGACTGGCTCTCCCCACCATGGAAGCTTTCAGTTTTCTCAAGTACTGGAGAGGAAATGGCGGTGGCGCCTCCTCCGATGTTCTTCCCCAAACGCGTTCCTCTTCCTCCGAAACAACCACCATCGTCGCTGCTGTCTCTCAGAGTCCGCCGGAGAACGACGAAGACAATAGCGACGCCGACGAAGGACCTTTTTTTGACTTGGAGTTTAGTGTTCCTAGCGAGGATGATCCCGCCGGAGCAGAGCTTGGCCGGAGCGATGAAATAGATGGAGGTCAAGACGATAATGTTAACGAAAGCGAGGAAGAAGAAGATAGTGAGGAAGAAAGGGAGTTTAATTTCACGCTCTCTGATACGAGCAATGACCGTGCTGATACGAATCTCTCACTTTCTCCTTCCGACGATTTGTTCTTCAAAGGAAAACTTGTTCCAATCGAGACCTCGTCAATTGTCATTAATGAATCTGAACAAAACTCCAAGCCTCAGTTCAAAGTCTCGTTGTTAAAATCAGCTACAAAGTTTCGGGTTTTCATGTTGGGTTTCAAGAAATCGAACAATGTGGAAGAAAGAACAGAGTCAAATGAATCAATTTTCTCGGCAGCCAAACACCCGCAAGAAACGCCGCAGAACCTGCCGGAAAAGCATCAGCAGTCGAATGGGAGGCGTTTTACGGTGAAGTTTAAGGTGGAGGAGGTTCCGATAATGTCTATGTTCACGAGAGACAACAGCTCCAGGAGTGACTCTGCTAATAAGCCAGCCGTTTCGAAGCAGAACTCGGACGAAGTAACGTCCGATGAGAAAAGGTTTCCGAAAGACGTAATGAACAAGTATTTGAAACTGGTAAAACCTCTTTATATTCGTGTTTCCAGAAAATACGGCGAGAAGATGAAGTTGTCCGGCCAACTAAGCTCAGCTCCCGGAGCTAAAAGTGTAGGATCCCCATTGTCAGAGGCGACCCGGAAACCAACTCCAGGCAAATCAGCGGGAGAGAAGAGCCCAACAATTCCGGAAGCTACGGAAGCGCCAGGGCAGGCGATGGCATCGGAGAACAATGCAAAGAGCCAGAAATCTGGAAACTTGCCTACCGGGCTTAGAGTTGTTCGTAAGCATTTAGGGAAAAGCCGGTCGGCTTCTTCAACTGTAGCGGCCGCGCCGGCGGGACCAGCGCCGTCGAGGAGAGACGATTCCCTGCTGCAGCAGCAGGATGGGATTCAAAGCGCTATTCTCCACTGCAAAAGATCGTTCAACGCGTCAAGAGGTGCCATTTTCATCACCTTTTTCTCTCGTCACTTTTATTTTTCTTTTTAAAGATCCTATTTTTATCACCTACGCAAAAGACCCATGATTTCTTCTTTCTTAAAAGCAGATTCTGATTCGCCGCCATTATCACCGAACGAGAAACCAGCGGACGAGGAGAAGGATAACCAAACTGACGATGACCTTCTAGCTTTTGATCCATCATTCTGTCATTTCACAGGAAGAGGAAAATTTCAGGATAGCCGAAAAATTAAAAATGCAGAAACACAATCTGAACTTGGTTGATTTTGATCTACCCCAATAACTTTAGACTTTGATTGTAAATGTTTTTTGTCTGAAAGATCAGATTTTGGTCTGTCATTCTAGCCTGTGATTCAAAGTGAAATGTGGGTTTGATCATCTAGACGTGGTGGTTTTCTCTAATTTGATTCGATAAATAATGGGTAATAGAGCCTGCAGTGGTCAGATTATAGCTGGGATAGAGTAAACAGTCTAAAGGGCTTCTCTCTCCTTTCTCTCTCTCTCTCTAGGGTGATAATGGTGTATGGGAATTGGAGAAGGCATCAGGGTTGAGGTTGACTGAACCGGATTCATGGGTTGCGTTGGTGAAAAATGAAAAAGAAAAAGGGTTTTTCAAGTGTGGATTTGTCTCCTAATGCCAGGCTTTGGCCCCACAAAGCCGCTGCTCCATTGCTTCTCTGCTGTGTTCTGTCAAAACCTCCCTTTGTCCTTCTTCTGCCCAACTCAGATCGCCAACCCTCTCTCTGTCTTCCAATCATGACGCCATCCAATCCCTTAATTTCATCCAAATTAAAATTTCTAATTTTGCTTTGATATTTGATGTAAAAATATCTATTTTAGATTGATTTACAGGCTAGATTTTGGATTATTAGTAGTTAATCATGCCACTCGAGAGGTTAATAATATGGTTTAGTGCATGTAAAAAAGGATTAAAAAAATTATTAAATATTTATCAAAAATTACTCCATTTGTTTGGCGGGAGTCCATCTCTGTTAATTAAATGATTCGACAACATTATTTTCACACAGTACGAGGTTTGATTAAATAATAAGAAGTGGCAATGCATGAGACGTGAGAGTGGATTGAGGCATTAGTTTTCGCTAAGTTGTGTTCTATGGAACTTTATGGAATGCTGCCAAACAAATAAAGTAACTTTACTTATTTTAGAGAGAGAGAGAGAGAGAGAGAGAGAGATTTGAAAATTCGATTGCCTCGTCAAATAATTTACAGAAGAAGCTACAATCTAAGACTGTACTTAAAATTACAACATTAGGACCCTACTCACCCTGCAAGAAGAACCCAGAAAAACAATTCCCTCAACCTACAACATCATATATACAGATTCAACCATTTCCAATCAGAAAGATGAGCCATAAAACAAATCAAAACATTTTCATCAGTCACTCTATTCTATCCTTCCCCCTCCTCCATTCCATTGCCGTCACTTTTCTTACCTTCTGTTGGCCTGCGCAAGCCTTATCCGAAGGCAGCGCCGGAGGAGGCATCATACATGATTGTTTTATAATCCCGACAGTTGAATATCTCGTTTCCAATATCGAACCTTTGCTTATTTTGCTTGGCGACAGTTGACTCCATCGCGCAGCAGTTGACCATTTTAACGGTCCTTTTCGGTAATTAGACCTGCCAACATCCTTCTTGTTCTCATTTGTATAGAGCCTTGGCCTTTTGGAGGACGAAAACCGACCGGTGTTTTTCATCGGATAGTCCGATCCTGATCCTGAATTGGACGTTGTTAATACTTCTCCGGGATTCTCATTTGAATTCAACTTCCTAGCTTTCATGGCCTTTTGTGAAGTTTTCTTAGGCCACCTCACAATCTCATTTATATTCTGACTCGAGGAATGAGTTGCCATGTCGAATAGAGTTTGTGCAGCACCTACTACCACGGGGCATTGTCCTCCTGAAATAAACAAAAAGACAACCCATAAAAATTCATCAAAGTTAATCGAGCAATTTAACATTGGGAAAATGATTAGGAAATGTAATAATAAATTCAAGAACCAGTCACCAATGAAGCCTGTTTCTTTTTGGGCTCTTCATCATTTCTAATAAAAACTTAATGGTTATAAAGGAAGTTAGAACTTGTACCATTTTCTTCAAAATTTGCATTGCCACCAGACTCTGCAATTCAAACTCAAATCAGTGTTTGAACTGAATGACAACAATAAGTTCTACTACGAAAAAGAAGATTGTGGACGTCAAGAATAAGAATTAGTTTCGATCGAACTTCTTACCAATTGAAAGAAAGGAAGCTCTCGAACTTGTGGCAGAAGACAATAATTTCCAGCCGCATTGAGGATTATTATCAGAAACATGCATCAAAATTTTATCCAGTGAACTAGGAGCCATTCTTGGTTTTAGAGGAACTAAACTCTGATTGTATGTTAGTGATTCCAAGTTAATAACATTACCACTGCTGTTCACTCGAGAGATTGCAAAATTTCTGACTCGTGACCATCTACCAGGGCATGAACTCCTACTTGCAGATAACTTAGCCGAATCTGAAATTGGTTTACAGTGCCCACTGAAAGAATGTGACCACTGAAAAGGAAGTAAGCTAGCTCTACGAGATAACTGCTTGCCTGAACGCATATCAGGAGCACTCTTTGAAGATAGAGAAGGTTTAGTTGCCTCATGGAGTAAAGAATCCAAATCTTTTGGCGGAGGAAGAGCCAATAGTTCACTAATATCATGAGGTTTGTATAGTAAAACGTCAAGCGGATTAGCATGAATATCAGGCTTGCTACAAGAATCCTGTAACATTCATGAAGACTAGTCAGACAAATCATGTAGTAGATAGCGTAAAGCTGTGATCTCATGCACTCACAGTAAAAAAACATGTGGTCTTTGAAGATAAGGTAACAAAAAACTCCTTCAATTTAACTTGAAGCTTCAATACAATTGTGCAGCAGTATACTACATCAATGTACTTTTGTAGATCCACATTAAATGTATAAAATTCCAGAAGAAAAATCCAACTTGATCCAGTTTTAATATTAATACCAGCATCGTAACAATCACAGCATAAAATTGTATTGATTGCCAAACTAAAAAAAAAAGTAGCATAGGAAACGAAATTATGTAAACAAGTCTATGATCCAATTAAATAAGCCACATAAAATATCTATCTATTTGTTCTCTTGTAGAAGTGGACGGTTAATTAAATTTGCTACAAACTAACCTTGTTACATGAAGATAACTCTGTCATGCAGTCATCTCCTAAATCACCATCCGCACCACTAACAACAGAAACACAACTTAAAATACTAGTAGACATTTTTTTGGTGGAAACACTATCTGCCTCTATATTAAAGGACTGGACAAGCCTTGGGAGTTGAAGTATAGAGCAAGCTTTTCTGACTGATTGCAGAAAACTTTCATTTTCGTGAGCTTCTTTTTTTAGGACATCTTTGCTTAAACTAGGACATTCACTGGTGCCACCTAGAAGATCCTTCAATGGTAAATCATTTACAAGCTTTGTGATATCATGAACATCTGATTTAAGGCCATATCCTCCTGCCATTCATTTGCAAATATTAATTGGTTCATCACATAAAAACACGTTCTAATTTAGCAATATCGGAAAAGTGATGCAGTTAAACAATAGATTGAGGCTATTAACTCTAATTTTACAGTTGACAACACTAAAAATGAGGTCAACAAATTTTATTAATTTATCACCATATTAAAGATACATTGTAAGCAATAGAACAAAAGTATCTCAAGCAAGTGATTAAAACATATAAATAAAAACTGCAAGAGTAAACAAATAATAATAATGTTCTCCAAAAAAAAAAGGGAACTAAGAAACATGTTATCGGAACATAAATACAAAGAATTTTTATGTGAAAGATTGTACCAAAAAAGTTACTGGCAGCTGATGCGGCTGAGTAGATGCTTCCAGAACCAGCTTTTATAGAAAGGAATCACATTTAGACTTTGTAGAAACTTTCAAATTTTTTTTATCAGCCCGCTTGCTATTGAAGTTATTCTTTTGTTTCACCGATTGAGCTTTTTCTACATTAGAAACAGAGGAAGACAGGTCTTATTGGTATTTGAAACCACCCATAATCACGAAAGCCAATCTTGATATTTATTCACGACACAAATAAAAAATTTTGACTTTAAATTGATATGAAGTAGAGATATGAAGCGTATGACCTGGTGAGAGTGAAAATTTTGGATGAGATCCAAGCTTATCCAAAATGTCTCTCACATCGTCAGAAATCATGCGATCTTTCAATTGAACATCTAGCCTCCTAGAATACAAACTACCCCTTGACGCTTTTCCTGCTTTTCGTTGTAACCTTACTTCACTATTGGAGCCACACAAGATATGATTTTCGCCACTTCTATCATGGGGTTCAGATGGATCTGCACCCTGAGAAATGAACAGCTCAACAGAGTCCTTACCAAGTTTACCGCACAAAATTTTGTCCAATATAAGCTCTGGTTGTTTGACTGACGCCATTGCATCTGAAAAACAACATTGTGAATACATTGAATCAAGCAATTACAGTGAAGCAATGTGTGCGGCTAAGGATGAACAATGACAATGCAAACAAAATACCTCATCCATATGGAATTGAAGGACATACAAAACGATGGCACACTGCACAAAATTAAGGAACATATCTAGCAATAATAAATATAATTGGAACATTAAAGCAAAACTAACACATCTATAAAATACTGTGTAAATACTCTAAATAATAACCCAAAGTTTGTGAATAATCTAAGACTCTATGAAGTAATTATTATACAAAAAACCTCGATTATATACACATAACAGAAAATAAAATCAAAAATTTCCAAAGGATCACAATATGGTTCACCACGTTTAGCCGTCAACATTTTCAAAATCACAGAAACAAACCTCCCCGAACGCATTAGGATAAACTAAATTTTCCCATAAAAGTATCAGTAGAAACAACTTTTAACCGCCCCCCTTTCTTCTTTCTCTCCTCCTCCTCTTTATGGATGAACTTAGAAAAAGATCGTATAATTCATAAAAATTCAACCAAACGAGGCAAAATTTATTACCTTTTCGACTAAAATAAGAGTTGCCATGTTCAGTTGAAGAGCTTGGGAGGGCAAAAACTCGGTTGAACTGACACAAATCCACCTCCTTCACTGCAGCCTCAGCTTGTACAAAGCTCTCTGATTCCGATCCCATGAGCTTCAGCGCCGCCACGTCCACCGAATGAGACGATTCCACAGCATCCATCAACGAGTTACAAACCCAATGAAGCTCCAGTGGGAATACGCCTCACTTTCCTCTACACCCATCTCTAAGATCCAAACTCCTTCTAAACAACCACAGAAAAGTAAATAATGCCCATTTCCTAATTTCGAGTGTGACCGTCGAAATTCGAAGAGGAATCTGACCGAAAACCACAGATTAGACAAGGAAAAGAGACAAAATAAAAGCTGAAATTGAAGAGTTTAGCTAGGATGAGCATGTTGCGGCTTACAGAAGAGAAATGGAAATTTCTAGGGCACCAATTGGGAAGAAAGAGGAGTATTTATAGTTTTCGGGAAAAGACGGGTGTTTGGAAACAGCCGGTCGGTGGGGAATATTCCGGTGCCGGTGGCGTCAGCCTGATCCACAATAACATTAAGGCTTTGACGTGGCCCTCGTCCCTTCTCACCACAGTAAAAATCTTATTTCTTAACCAAATCAAAACGAGACACGTGGAAATATCATTCACCGATTCATTTGATTGGCCACATTCAAAAGTGAAAGTACGAAAAGCCCAACCATTTTGAAATCTTGAGAAAAGGCAAAGTTAATAATTAGGAGGGTATTTATTTTGTATAAATACCCTCCTAGCATTCAAAAAGTTGACCAAATGATCGGATTCATTGCTCATATATTCAATACGTTCGATTGATCATAGAAGATTGTACACGGAGATGACTTCGAACCCGAGAGCTGGTTAACCACGAATTACCAGAAGATGGACGTCAAGAGATTGGTCTCGATGTGTTTTCATCCACGTACCCACCGGTTCATCTAAAGACTTTGCTTATTTACAAATGAAATTGTTCAGATCGGTTTTCCTACTCGGACATCGGTTTTCCTACTCGGACATCGGCTCACAGTTCACTAATGTCATTTACCTTCTTATTAAGATGGCTAATCACAAACTATGAAAACTAAACTAACAAATTTAGTACTCAAATAAGTTTTCCCTTTCCTTTAGTATTTCAATCACTATGCATATCAATGACAACTAAGCCATGTCATTAAATCTCGAGCACTAAGCCGGACGCTTACGAAGTCGAGGATGAAAAAGGATCTATAAAATCACGGGTTAACAATGACATGAAATCAAATTACTCCGAGTCGGTTAATGTCATGCTGAGATCCCATAATTTCTTAGCCAACTCCTCGTTTTCAGCATGAGAAGACGGCTTCGATTTATTGCTGTCCGCAAAATATTCGCCACTATGACCGTAGAGTTGGGAGTGCAAAGCAACGTAGCACTGAGTTGCCGCTCCCTACAATCAAATCAATTTAATCAAATGTTGCAGTTTTTAATTTGCATAAAAAGTAAATAATAGAAAGTTACAACTAATTTAAAAAGACGTTAATTTACTAAGTAATGATAACCAAAGTTTCATGAGGTAAATTAATTATGCATTCGATGTTATCTAAGTACTATTTTCTTTAAAGCTGATCTTTGAATAGAAAAAAAGGTGGACTCCAATACCTAATATTGCTTATTCAAACAAAAATCTTGTTATTTGAAAAATCTATCTCGTATTTGGTACTACATTGGTTTTTAACTATGGCAAAAAGCTCAAAATCTTTCTTTTGAAGCTCATCGTCTTCATCATGACCAATCTGCTACTTCGAACAACTCCATTCTTACCCGAAAAATGACCTTGCGGCCTATGCAATGGATAACCATCTTTCAGCTAGCTTAACTGTTTTACGGCCTCCTGGACCAACAAGGATTAGTAATGTATTTGCGGAAGATCATATTAATGA